>VDFB02331867.1:0-33440 GCA_007258455.2 Sequoia sempervirens
AATTATCTACAATAGGGTACCTTATAGATGTGGGTTCAATTGCTATTGCATGGTGTAGTAAGAAAGAGGACACAGTGGCTAATTCCTTTGTAGAGAGTGAGTATGTTGCTGCTTTGGTTGCTTATTATAAAATTGTATTTTATGGTGTATTTTGAATAATTCTCAGTGCTCATAGATTGCTCCTGATCCTCTTTGCATTGACAGCTAGAATGCTATCATGATGAGTAAGAATCGAATTTTTCATGCTTTCATGCTATTTTCTGACGTTGGTTTCCAAGAAGACTTTGGACACTCTTTATTTTTCTTTGCAGACCAGACAATTAACATCTTCATCAAGCCTCTTGATTAGCTTAAGTTTGACAAATTTTGCAGATAGTTTGGTGTTTCTCCAAAGAGCTCTCTTTAATCATAGGGAGTTTTGGAGTTTTTTGATAGATGTTGCTGTTGCATTTCAGGGGGTTTTAGGTCTTATTTCTCCAATGCAACATTTCTTAGGTTTTGTTTATTTTAGTAAGGGGCAAGCATCTCTATGGCGATACCCCCTCTAGGCTTTAGTCTTTAGAACTAGTCTATGTGTTACTGTTAGAAGCTTTTATTAGGATTATTATGTTTTTGTCAATCTTCATAGTTCATGTGAAGGTTGGTGGTTGTGGAAGTTGAAGTTACAACTTCCCCCTTGATTCTTCTTATAGAGAGTCAAACAGTCTACAAGCACCTGTGCAATGTAAATTTCTTTCAAAATCAATAACTTGATGTTTTTGTTCTCCAACGATCTACAAAATATGTTCAATTTATTGCATTATAGTTGTGGTCTCTGGGAAGCAAGTCTCTCAAGAAAAATAGCAATTTTGAAATCCTAGGTAGTTAAGTACTTTATTCTTGCAACTTATAGGGAAGAAGCCACTCAAATGAAAAGGCCTGGAATGAATCAGTGAAACCCCAAGAATATTTTTACCAAGACAATTACCATAAAAGATACAACAACAACCTTTGTTGCTTATTTAAGTAGAATGTGACAAATAGATATTAAAGCTGTCCATGTTTTTTCATCTTATAGATTATGAAGAAGTGAATGCAAGCAAAGAGAATATAATAAACTGAAACTAGTTTGGACAAAAGAAAGACCAAAATGGCTTGCGAAGTGTGAGCTGAAACTTCCTCTCTGATCAATTATCATGTAAATTCTGCCAAAATGACAAGATGCTAACTTCTCTTTGCAATGAGTTAACTCAGTGAATGCAAAGAAAGAAAATATAATAGATTGAAACTAGTTCGGACAAAAGAAAGACCACAATGGCTTGTGGAGTGTGAGCTACCACTTCCTCTCTGATTAATTACCTTATAAATTCTGCTGGAAGTAAAAAACACTGACTTTCGTTTGCAATGAGTTGACTCATCTCACCAAGTGCAAAATGAGGTATTGCAGGAAATCTATTAAATTAACACTAGTTAAAAACTATTAATCGCTTGCATCAACCTTGTAAAAAGAACTGGCAAAACTGGTCATATAAGCCCTGTAATTCAAGATTATATATCATCTATCCTATTTCTTGCATTAGTCCAACAGACATTTCCCTAGAGGGATGACTGAAAAGGGAGAAAGATGGAACAAAACTTTCAGCCTCAATTCCATCTTCATTGGGCTTGATGCTGTGGTTGATAGTCTTGTTAAGATAAACTCACTCGTTTTATGTATCTTTTGTTTGGTTATGCTGAAATGTGACATGTATTTTTGTGTATATTTTTGCCCTTTCTCATAAACAATAGTCAAATATGCTATGAAACCGATTTCAAAGTGTTTATTTTTTAAGAAATAATAATTGTTCATTTTCTTCCATGACTATTCCCTCAAGAACTTGTTGAACAATTTTTATGTCACCTATTTTATGAATTTACATGTCTATTTTCTTGCATCATAGACATTGGCTTGCTTCTTATGTTTATTTTTGGGATATATTTTAACTATAGTCTGTATCTTCTAGTATTTTCCTTTTGTACCTAGAATTCGTAACTATTTTGAACATCAATATATGCTTACAAGATTATGGCATTCCAACTTTTTTCAGATTAAGGCAAAATTTATTTAATCAGTGCATTTCTAATTTGGCTTTTATGCATACGTTGGTATCTCATTATGCAGGAATATATGTTTTATTGATATAGAGCCGAATAACTGATGCCTAGAAAGTATGATTGACAAAGTTACTTCGTTTTTTTCCTTAAGAAATGGATACCTGCTCTTCATTTTGAGTTTCCTCAAATTTTTTATGTGATTTCCAGAGCTGATGACTCATATTTTTCCATGCAATGATGAAGATGATGTGATACAAAAATTTACCCTGGCCTCTTTTATTGTGCCCTATTATATTGTCATCCTTTAGTTTCATTTTATTTTAAAGTGGAACAGTAGCAAAAACATGACATCCAATAATTTTAAGCTTTTTCAGGTTGCAGATGTTCTGAAAGATCGTCCTGCATGGTTCCGTGATTGCCGTCGAATGGAAATGCTTGGTGCTTTGACAACTAGCAGTGGTGCAACAGTGGAGTTGTTGTACACACAAGTGAGTTGGAAGTTTTAAAATTTTGGGCATATAGAAAGAGATTTGCATATGTTCAATATTTAAAAAGTCTGCTGGATTTATTGTGCCTTTATTGGGAATTTATTTACAGAGAATCATTGTTCTTCTTGTTTCTGCAACTCTATATGTGAGATGGTTGCTACTACATTTTTCTGCTGATGATGTATTACATTTCTTCATTTCTATTTTGTTTCTTATGACTCAGAAACACAGTGACTTTTATGATGTAGATGTATTCTCCAACCATCCTTACCCAGGCTCGAGATTTCTGCACACTACGATATACATCAGTGCTTGAGGACAGAAATTTGGTGGTATGATGTTTTAAATATTAAATTCACAGGTTGTTTCTTTGTATTTTCTCTGGACATTCATATTATGTTCAAATGTCTGTCTTTCACTAATCTGTTTCTGTTAACCTGTTTGTTTTACTTGTACTTCATGGATGGTTGTCAATATTTCTAACTCTTTGGAACTCAAATTTCCTAATCTAGGTCCTTCGATTGGACAATGATATTTTTTCTAACTTTATTTCAGGTATGTGAGCGCTCACTGAACCTAGGCATGGTACCACCAAGGGAAGGTTTTGTTAGAGCAGAGATGCTGTCAAGTGGGTATCTCATCCGACCCTGTGGAGGGGTAGGATCAATTGTTTATATTGTGGACCACTTGGATTTCGAGGTTTGTATTTGTTGCCATGCTTGAGGCTCCAGAAGGATCTAACTTTATTCCTAGACAGATATTTGTCAAAAGTATCTCATCCGACCCTGTGGAGGGGTAGGATCAATTGTTTATATTGTGGACCACTTGGATTTCGAGGTTTGTATTTGTTGCCATGTTTGAGGCTCCAGAAGGATCTAACTTTATTCCTAGACAGATATTTGTCAAAAGTATTCCAGAATTTGTTTTGCTATGTCATGAAATGGATTTCATCATAAGGAACAAATAGGCTTCTTAATTGCAGTTGTTTTGATCTTTATGTAACAGGTTGTAGCTTAGCCTGTGGTACATTGGGAGAACAGCTTTTTACATTTTTTTCTTGGAGCATGTCCTGATGATAAAATTGGACTTAATCAACTAGCATTATATTTTCCCTTTTAGATAAAATTAGTATTTATTGTGGAATGTCTTGTAATTAGAGATGATAAATAATTCATGGCTACTGGTCATCCATTTATATTTGGTTACATACTGTACAAGTATGCATGTCCTGTTTGGGGTGCCCCTAAACATTAATCACACTCTCTATCTTTTTCATCGAAGTCTTTCTTTTTTTTCTCCATTCTCAACTCATTGCCCTCAGAATTCTCAAGTCAATGCCCTCACCATCCTCAAGTCAACACCATCACATGTTAGAATTAGAAGATGATGAAGTCAAGTGACAACTATACCTAAAGTTTGGGGACCAATTAATACAAAAAGTATATGAGTTGTAAAGATTTTGGAGAAAACTGTATAACAGATTTTACATCAACATTTAAGATTACAATCATAGTTATCCATTGTTAAAACTTAAGATAATTCAGGATAACTCACATGCTCTTGCTTTTGTTATCTCAATGATGTATCACAGAGTCTGATTCAAATTGTTGATGTTAAAATCTGTTATTCGGTGTTCTCCAAAATATTTACAACGCAGTCATTGATATGGTCTGTGAAAAATTAATGTTCCCAATTCTAGCTAAATGTTGCTCATATGTGCTTATTGTGTTATTTATTCTTTTCATATAAGTGTTTCTTCTCACCATTTTCAGTTCAATGCACTTCCCAGTCTCAACTGAATGCCGTCACAGATTATACTTGTGAGAAGATGAACAATAAACTAAATGTCAGGACCATATGATCAGAACTATATATGTACTTATGTCAACTCCGGCTAGATAGTACTTACTCTTGCTGCTGTTCCATTCAATGGCCCTTTTTGTACTGTTTGATATTGTTTTGTAAGCCATAGAGTTGTGCTGCAATATAGTGGCATACCCAAAAAAGGTGTCAAATACCACTTCACAATAGGACATAACACCTACAGGCAATTTGTTTACTGTTTTCATTTGCCCTTATTTTACATGGAAAAGGTTACTTACCTTTTCTACAAATATCATGTATATTTGTTTAAAGGCTTGGCAGATAAGTAGAGGTGCAGGTGCAACCTGAATATCATTTGTTTCCCTACAAATAATATTCCTTAGAGCATGGTTTTACAACTGATTGATATTTTTCTTGTCTCCTTGATTAGAGTGATACTATCAAGTATCAACTATTGGGTTAGGATGCCTAGCACTTGCCATTAGAAATTTTTAGCATATAATACTCTATTGTATTGCTGGCTTTGCTAGAGAAAATGCTACATTTATTTGATATCAGTATAGATAGATATACTAGGCAGTTGAAAGCCCTAACTGTGGTTTATTGGTCTTCTGATATAGGCAGGACAAGCTCCTGAGGTGTTAAGACCAATGTATGAGTCATCTGCTGTTATGGCACAAAAGATAACTATTGCTGTAAGTATAAATATTTGTAGAGTACAAATAAAATGGGTTGCCTATTCTGCAAGTCATTCAAATCTTCCAAAATTTAAAGGAGTTTTGTGTTATTAAATAAACAAGCTTAAATACCAATAGGTTTAATAGGGTTTTCTATGTATTTCCCTAGGCATTACGGCATTTGCGTTCCTTGGCACAAGAGGCTGCTGGTGAGGTTATAACTGGTGGCACACTACAACCAGCTGCATTGCGTGAGCTGAGCCATCGAATTGCTAGGTAGTAAGTCTTATTAGATAAAAAATAGAAGTCATTATGCTTTCCATGAAGGGTGTCATTATGCTTTCCATGAAGGGTATCGCTCGATCTCAGTATGTGATATTTTGTCAGTGACATTGATGCAGGAGTTTTAATGATGCTATAAACACTTTTTCTGAAGATGGATGGTTGTCAGTTGCTAGTGATGGAATGGATGATGTCAGTATTGCACTTAATTCATCTTGGAGTCCTAGAATGGTTGGTCTTGAATGCACACCCTCCAATAAGTTATATTCTGATGGTGGTGTTCTATGTGCAAAGGCTTCAATGCTTTTACAGGTATGCCTGTTTCAGAAGCTATCTTGTTTATGATTAGAGCTTAAAAATTACTCTCATGCAACATCTTCCACCTTCAACTGGGTATTTTTGTGCTGCAGAATGTTCCTCCTGCAGTGTTGATACGTTTCCTTCGTGAACATAGGTCAGAATGGGCAGATTGGATGGATTGCGATCTTGATACGGGCTGTTCAAACACTTGGCAAACTCATGTATATGGTGCTTCAGCATTAGCTGGAGCTGAACTTGGAAGACGACAAATACCTATGCCCCTAGCCCATTCTGTGGAGCATGAAGAGGTGAGTTTTTGGACTCAAGATGTGAAAAGTACAAAAAGATTTATTTGCCATTAGAAGTTAACTTGTAACAGAAAGTATAATAATTTCACTTGTTAGTTCAAATTTTTATCATACATTGTTCTATTACCATATGACTCAGAACTATACATTTTGAACATCTAAATATATTTTTGGGAATCACTTGAATGATATCTTGGTTCTTTTTTTAAAATGCCTCCAGATAATGGAGCTGGTAAAATTTGAAGGTTATGATCCTGCTCGAGATGGTGCCTTGGTGTCAAAGGAGATGTACTTACTCCAGGTTTTCACAATGGACATCTTTGTTCTCCATATGGCATGCAATAGTTAGTGATGGATTTTCTATCTGCATATGCACTAAAATTGCTTATTGCTTTCTCTCAGCTTTGCAATGGCATCGATGAAACTGCTATTGGTGATTGTGCACAACTAGTTTTTGCACCTGTCAATGGCGCTCTTTCTGATGACACACCATTATTGCCATCTGGTTTTCGCATCATACCATTGGACACTGGCTTTATGGTAAGGTCTTGGACCTTCTTTATCCTTGTTCTCCCTTCTGTTATTTAGGAAAATTCTGCATGTATTTAAATTTTATTTTCTCATTTGCATGTCCTTGATATTTCATCAATCTGTAGGATGGATATGATACATCTTACAACCTTAATCTAGTTTCCACACATGAAGGTGATTCAGACATGGGCAGGGTTATGACTGACACTGGAACTGTGTCTAACCATTTCCGCTCTGTTGTCACTATAGCATTTCAATTTCGGTATGATACTCATAACTGTGATAGTGTATCAATTTCTGCTCGCAAATACATGCGTACTGTTATTGCTTCTGTTCAACGTGTTGCAATGGCTATTGCTCCTCGAGTGGGCTCAACACTGGGTTTGAGGAATCTTTCTGATACCACAGAAGTGCTGACTCTGGTCAAACAAATAGTTTCAAGCTACAGGTGTTTTCCATTCATCTAATTTTCTTTCTTCTGAGTATATGCCCAGTTGACTTCTTTATAATTTTAATAATCTTTTGTTTAATTGCTATAATATTATATCAATCTGTTTTGTATCAGGGTAAAATTTGGGATGAATCTTTTTGGGGAACAGACTTTAAACAATGATGAACTCTTCAAGATGTTGTGGCATCATTCTAATGCCATTATCTGTTGCATATGCAAGGTTTGTACTTGAATTATCACCTTTTTTCAGTACTCAGGGTTGTGTTTATTGCTGTTGTTTTCTTTTTATTGCTGTTGTGATATAATGTGATTCATTAAAATTTAAATTAGAGCCAAAAAAATACAAAAGTTAAAATAGTTATGAAGCTACAACCCCAGCTCCTTGATGAGGCTGAAGAAGACTATACTTGTAGAAAAGTTCCGACTTTTGTTCAGTAACCAACTGCCTTTGATCTTTATGAAGTTCTTTTTATTTTCATAATTTATACTGCAATAGTTTTTTAAAATGGGAGCTTTATTTTGAATGCAAAACCTGAGATGAACTGCAAATGTGCAAAGAAATGGCATTAAAGAAGAAAGAATTAGAAAAGAAAGATTAGCTGTATAACATTTTTACATAGTGAACTATGATCAAAATTGTCTCTCAATCTCACTCCAGACAAGCCTTAGGCAAGCATGGTTACATTATTATCTTTATGTTATTGTTTGTTTTTTCTTGGTGATTCTAATGTGTAGTGGGGTGGAAGCTTCTCGTTTTTGTGGGTTTAGGTGGTAAGGAGAGAAAGGAGGATGCATTGAATAAGAGGGGGGGATGAGTCATGGAAAAGATAAATGTGTGAGGATTCCAATTAATGTGTTGACTAAGAATATTAGTATAATAAGATAATAAAATATATGTTTACACACATATGTAATAAGTTAGCTATTAGTGGTAGTCACTAGCCTTTGATAAAGTTGTTGAATTGGCAGTCATTTGTAACTACCATCTATTTTTAGTTTGTAACAATTTTCTATTTTAACATATGTCCAATAATATAATGCGGTGCTCTCAACTGGAGAAAACATGCCAATTCCTCTGTTTCATTTCTTTGTTTATACTAATATTAGTATTAGAGTTGGATCATGTTGAGGAAGCTTGGTCAATCAGCTATAACACCAATTATACAGAATTCAAAGGCCGTAAAGAAAGGAGGTTAAAAGGTGCAAAGCAAAGTACAGTTGAAAATTCAAAAATTTGTTTAAGGTCAAGCTAAATTTGTCGACAGATATGTGAGAAGAATTACAGCATAATCTCGTGTATTGATGGAGAATTCTACAAGTTGCAAAAGGTTCTTACACAATCCTCATGGGTTCTTGCCTTGTCATTGTGGGATTTCAAACATGTAGGAATTCCAAACTGCAGAGGTCATATTGCAACTTGTAAGTCATGGATGCAAAAACTGAGCTTCAAAATAATTTGCACAGGCTAGTTTCCAATGGTGTGGGTACTAGTGGGTGAAAAGGTCTGTGTTTTTTAATGTTCAAAGGTTGTGAGCCATAGATTTTTAATAAAAAATGTGCAGGTATTTTTTATGAGATCATGAAAATGTTATAGTGAAAGGTTGTGTGGGATCTCTAAAAGGCATGATGGATTTTGCAATCAAAAGTCAAAGTTTAAACTAGTTGCGAGGGAACAAGATGTAATGCCCTTGGATGAACCTTCATAGACATTCCTTTGTCATGTTGGAAGGTGTGTACCCAAACTAGATGGTGGGGCCAACAACCTCATGTCCACGAGGGGGTTCACCTGTGATGGTGCTCTGGTGGGTCGAAAACCTCACCCTTAATGCCGGTGAGTGCGTAACCAAGCTTTTAGCAAAGTGGTTGCTTAGCTTGGTATCAAAGCATATCACTTAAATTATATATTTGCAGAGAGATTTAAGTAAAATTTGCATAAGATTTTATTGGGGGACATTATAGTGGTATTAGAGTTGAGGTCTTGAGGTCAAGCACCACAAAGCATGATGGGCCTATAATGCTCCTGCTCAAACCTTGGTGAATGTTCCTTCATTGTGCTAGCAATTGTGTACTCAAACTATATGGTGGGGCTAGCAACCACATGTCCACAAGGGGGTTTACCTATGGTGGTGCTGTATTGGGACAAAAACCTTACCCTTAACATTGGTGGGTGCTATTCACTAATGGTCCCGGATTTTGGCATAGTGATTTCTTAGCTTGGTATCTAAGTAGAAGATTCTTCTAGCCTACAAGACATCTTGATGATTTTATTGGGGGACATTATAGTGGTATTAGAGTTGAGGTCTCGAGGTCAAGCATTGCAAAGTGTGATGGGCTTGTAATGCTCCTGCCCAAGTCTTGGTGAATGTTCCTTCATCGTGCTAGCAGGTGTGTACTTGAACTATATGGTAGGGCTAGCAACCACGCGTCCACAAGGGGGTTTACCTATGGTGGCGCTCTATTGGGACAAAAACCTTACCCTTAACATTGGTGGGTGCTATCACCAATGGTTCATGATTTTGGCATAGTGATTTCTTTATAGTTGCCAAGAAACTCCATTTTGGGAACATAGACAATGTACTAGTCCCCATACCCAAAATTTCCGGTGAATCATTTACATATAAAATAGCCATCTCCTTATTCATTTAACTTACGTACCCTAATTTGATTGGCGTCCTCGTCCCCGTACCAGTACTAGTACCCTGCGCCTCTCGACAACTATGGATTTCTTAGCTTGGTATCAAAGTAGAAGATTCTTCTAGCCGACAAGGTATCTCGATTTATGTTTTCCCATGATAGAGAGACTCTATATCTTAGATGGGAACAAAGGAAATCACAAGTTGAGGGCTTGATCATTGAAGATCTAGATAGTAGGAGAAGCTATGGCTAAGGGAGGTCAAGGAAAGAAGAAAATGACAAATGAGGAAAGGGAAGAGATTTTCTAGAAATTTTTAGGAATCTTGACCAAGGCCAAAGAGAGTTGACTGAGTAAATAAGGAAGTTGGTGGAACAATTAAATGTGAGAAATCTTCAAGCAAGGGAAAGCCACATAGGGAGTGGTAGAGTAGCAAGAGACACTCTTTTAAAATCCCCATATTTTTACAAGAGGAAGGAGTTGAAATAGTCCCCATCACTCCCTATGTAGAATCCTTTGAAGCAGTGGATAGACTAATGGAGAAATACCAAAATCAGTATAAAGCTTTGAGGGCAGCCCTAAATTTAGAAAAATATGTTGACATGGTAAGAAAAATCCCCTTCTACAAGGAAGGATAAGGGGACACTAAAATTGGAAAACAAGGAGCTACAAAATAAGTTAAACATGATTTTTGCACCTGCTGTTGATGGAAGTGACAAGTTGACAACAAGAGCTTGGATAGAAAAATTATAGACTTATCTCACCCTCAACCTCATAAAAGAGAAAGATGCAATCAAATTTGCCTCTTTACATTTAGAAGGTGTTGCATATGATTGGAGGCACCATGGCCACATCACACAAGGTCACAATCAAATACTAACATTCAAGGAGTTCTTCCAAAGAGTGCTTGATACATTTGAGCTTAAAGATGAAGAATATTGTAGGGATCTCTCAAAAATCAAGGAACAAACTACAGTAAGTGTTTATGTAGCAGAGTTCCACAATTTTTTTATGATGGTGACAAATATGTCAAAAAGTGAATAAGATTCCTTTTAATTGAAGGACTCTTGGAACTACTAAGAGGTCTTGTTAGGGAATTTTCCCCCTCAACATTGTAGGAAGCTATCAAGAGAGATTTGAATTTGGAGCCGTTTGTATTGAGTAATAAATTTCCTCAGTATTCCAAGACACCCCCATTTGAGTAGCATAAAGGAAAATTCTAGAGAAAAGGATTATCTACACCTCCTCAAAGGCCCACTCTTTTGGTCACCACAAAGAAAGTAGATGAAGAAACTCGAAATGAACTCAAGAGAAAGAAGTTGTGTTTTACTTGTAGAGAACCATGGGCTCCAAGTCATAATTGCCTTGGTAAGGGGCAAGTGCACTATATTGAGGCAATGCCAGATAAAGATTTAGATTGAGACGAGTTTGTGGATTCGGAGCACCATGTGCTTGAAAAAGAAGAAAGGGAAGAAAATAATGATGGCTCACTTGCAGCTCTTTTAGGGGCACTCAAATACCACCCTTTCAGAGTATGTGGAGTATTAGTTGGAAAATGGATTTTAGTTTTGATAGATAGTAGGGAACCCACAATTTCATTGATGAAGGGTTGGTGATCAAAAGGGGATTGAAGATGGAAGATATTGAGGTCTCCAATGTAGTTGTTGCTGATGGATTCACCCTCCCTTGCACCAAGGTGATTCCATCTATCCCTAGGAGATCATAAGATATGTGATGATTTTTTATGTTGTTGGGTTGGGAGGAATGGATATGGTGTTGGGTGTGTAATGGTTGCTCTTGTTAGGTGAATTTACTCAAAATTACCAGTTTATGGAACTCAAAATCAAATTAGACGAGAAAAATATTATCCTCAAAGGGATCTCCAATGGCAACCCAGTAGTGGTCACAACAAAGAGAATGGAAAGGGCTCTCTATAGAGGTCAAGTGCCCTAGGAAATGAATTGTTTAGTCATTCCCCCTAATTATTCAATAAGTAAGGGATCCTTTATTCAACTGGTAAGGCATCCCCTCATCATGTTGATAATTCATATTCAAAAAATTATGATTAGGCATAATAAGGTATTGTTGGGAATATCACATCATTCCTATAGGTTTATTAGTGTCATATTTGTTAATTGGTTGTGGTTTATTTGTTTGTATAATGAGTTGTTTTAAAAACTCATATATTCAGGAGTTTGTTTATTTGTTTGTCCCATAATTATCTATGTTTATTTATTTGTTAGTCTTATAATTATCTATGTAAGGGAGTTGTTATAGGAAGTAGAACAACCTTCCTATAATATAGGATGTTAAAAGCCTATATATATGTAATTTTATTGAAAGAAAAACAAATAAAAGTGTTGGCATGACAATTCACACCTTTGGAGTATGAATTGGCCACGGACAGCTATGCACAGTGCGTAATGATTGCTCTTCAAATTAGGAGGGGAAGCTCCTTTTTGTGCTGATATGCGTGAAAAAGTAAAGTAATCTAACTCCTATCTTTTTGACTCAGTTGGAAGAGGCACAAGGTTAAGGAAACCAAGAATGTTGCAGCTAAGGATTTTCTCTGGTTTTGCAGATCTTTAACTACAACTAACTAAATGCTTTTAATCTATCCAATTTCCTCAAGAGAAACAGAGCACGAGGACTTAGGAGCATGGAATGTTTTGGACGATAAACTTTATAACAGGATTTCCAAGGAGAAGAGACCCCTATCTGAGGCATAGGATGATATGAAGGTTATTAGGCACAACATCAAACGACAAGCTTAATTACTAAATTTCCGAGGAGAGACCCCTATCCGAGGCATAGATATGCAACAAGGTTATTGACAACAACAACACTTAAACGATAATTCTTCTCTCTAAATTTCCAAGGAGGAGAGACCCCTATCCGAGGCGTAGATTGAAAGAACAATTATTAATCACAACATAAGATAGCAAACTAGGACAACAAATTGCATTGGCAAGACACATACAATAAACGATCAAACTAGCAACTATATTTAACTAAGATGAACAATTACAATAACAATAACACTTAGGCAAGGCAACACAACTATATATTATCACCATAAATGTTTGTGAATAGATACTGAATAGCAATACTACAGGAAAGGTGGGACAACATGTATGCTATCACGAGCAAAAGTTAATTACAAATGAGAAACTTTCTCTTATTTATAGACATTAAAGGTGTAGGGAACCCTAAACTCACCTTGAGTCAACTATAGTCTTACAAGAATGCAAGATTTTATTGCTAAATCTAAATAAAGGAAACTATACAGTTAGTTGGAAAACTACCATCAGTTAACCGAAACAAGATTGAACTGAATTGGACATGTGCAACATGCAAGTTCTTATTGAAATAAAAGATAATTGATAACTAACATCAGTTAACTTCTCCTAACTGAAAGTCTAGACTCCATCGAAGATATCTCCAAGGACGAGATGTGCGTGCATAAAATCAACAATTAGAACTCAAGACTGGTGTCGAGTTAACTGCTGCTTTTGACTCTACCCTCGAAAATAACTGCAGGTTCCAACTGACTGACTACTCCAAGCCATCACAGGCTATCACCTCGTCCAAGAACTGATCAACTGTCTCCTCCTCTAGTACTTTGACGCTATCCACGATGATAACTTGCTTGTTCAACTCCCTCTCACCATTTGCAATTAGCCTCATGCATTCTTTGACCTCTTCAGTTGCCTTTTTGAAACTAGTTGTCATCATTGAGAAGTGATCCAACTTGGACGCCATAGGATCTCCATCTAGACTGTCATGAACAAGCTGCTCAAACTCGGCCTAAACTGCCTCAAGATCACTGTAAGTACCATTCTCAAGGAGATAATGGCACAGGATTTGAGTGATAAACTCACTGATGAGTTTGAGAGCTCTGGTAACCTGTTCTTTGAGTGCATCCAACCTTGTAGAGATTCTATCATATGTTTCCACTTTGGAGAGATGCTGTTCTCTCCACATGAAAACCTTCCTTTTATCCTCATCTTCTACAACGGCGTCATATGCAATTGCTAGCTGAGATATGAGAACCTGGTCCTTTTCCTTGCCCTGTGCTATGGCCATCTCAAGCTGGTGAATACCTCGGCGAAGATTATGTGCATCGTACCTCAACTGGTATAACTCTATGAGGAGGTGACAACCTATAATAATGAAATCTTCAATCCAGCTGTCCAAGAGCTTTCCACGATTGATTATTTGATCCAACCTCCATTGTTCTGCAGCTGTCCCTTGAAGGTGTGAAAGACCTGGTGCTCTGCTTGAGTTTCCATGAACGAGATCAGAAATATACTGCCGAAGTTGCTTGATTTCAGCTTTAAGAAGCGCTTTATCTTCCCCGTCCTTCATGACATGCTCTTCAAGATTACTTGTGACAACCCTGAAGAGGCTCATGTTTGTTTCTCTAGTGCCTGCCAAGATTTTCTTTGATGAAGGTGAAATCACCAACTTCAACTTCATCCAGGCTCTTACCCTCTGGTGGCATAGCAACTTCAATGATGATCTTTGCTTTTGGAGTTTTCTCAATGTGCACCTGCTTCTTGATTTTCTTGTTTTCCCTCCCCTGATAAGGATCGCCAAACTCAAACAAATCAAGCTTATAAGGAGGCTCTCGCCTCTGTCTTCCCAAGGACATCTCGAGCTAACACGAATGAGCAATGTTATCAGCTCAAGGAGAGACTGTTGTTGTTGTATCAACCTATGGTGGATCAATTAGTGGTGAGGCTTGCCAAATTGGTGGTTCTGGCTCTGAATCTATATTAATGGGAGGCGATTGCAATGAAAATGGTGAACTAGGAGGTGGAAGATGTGGTTCAACTTGTATGATTATCTCTACTAGAACTTCAGGCGTCCTTTCAACCTGTTTCTACTTCTGCTTGCTAGTACTTCTTCCCTTTGTGTTTCCATTGACACCTTCAAGCAGCTTCAAGATAAGCTTAACTCGAGGCCTTAACCTTGAGGTAGAAGGTAGTGAGGAATTGTCGGCTCCGTGACTGGAACTCTCTTGCGCTTTCTCTTACTCTCCAAGAAGTGCATGCTGGTTTTGATAATTGACTTCGACACGTCCTCAATTGAAGTACTCTCCCTAGCATACCAATCTGGTTGGCGAAGTGGCTGGTGAGCAACTTGATCTTTAACGAATGAACTAAGCAACACCTCTCCGTCATCGTCTGACAAACCCTCAACATCCTCTGATAGGAAATTAGCAAGTAGTTTGCAATAATGATGTTGGCACACTTCAAATTCGTCCTCGTAGTTGGCCCAAAAGTCCTCAAGTGTCAGCCTGTGTGCAATACTTCGCTCCAATCGAGTTGCATAATGACCCAAAGGATCATAGGAACGCCTCTCGATGTGATACTTGAGGTTGAATTTCTCTAGCTCATTCGTCATAAACTTGCAATCAGCGACAGTCTTGCATGTGAAAATACCCCATTCAAAAGGAAAGGTGAATGTTGTCCTATGGCGACTGTGAAGAAAAGAGTGAACATGTTGAGCTTGTCGTAGAAACTCCATAAATAGGACTTGGTCTGATGGGTACCTTAGTAGCATCAAAGGTTCTTCGGTGTAACCATACACTCGGATATATGTGAAAGTGGGGAATTGAATGAACCAATCCGCCCAACTCTCCATTGTTGATTTTGCCTATGGTGAAATCCTAATGTGCATTTTGTTGTCAAGGTCTCTGACTGTCTACATGAAAAAGTGATCATTCATCGCTCTGAAATCCTGTCCAGCCTTTGAGAACTCCAATTGAGAGTAATATTCGTGAACATGTTGAACACCAAGAGTCCCATTGGTCTTCAAGTGTCTAAAATTGCCTTGAAACGCAATCAAGTAGACCAAGTAAGACACCATGTGAAACTCGTGGATTTTGAGGAATCCAGTGATCTGTTGGTGAAGGCACTCGCTGATTAACATTGACCAGTCAAAATGTTCTTTACCATCGATGATTCGAGAAATGACATAGAACATCCACGGTCAGAAAATATTAGCTTCCTCCTGACCTGTAACCCAGTTGAGTAAAGTTATCAAAATAGCAACTTCATCCTTGAACTCACCGCGACCAACCTTCTTTGGCATGTTGGTCTTCTGTACTTTTCACCATCTTTGAGCAACTTTTCACTGAGATCTTTCTTTGTCTTCATACCACATCTTATCACAAGCCACAATGACTACAGTGAAATTGTTTGAGCGAGGTGGAATAGAAAAACACTTCTCAACGTCCCTCGGCTTAAGGCTGCAGATGACTCCCATCAATTGATCTGATTTGTCATGTAGATGAGTCGTAGTGCTTTATGCAAGCAAGAAAAAAATCGAGATCGAAAGCTGTAATAGGAATAGACGTTGCTGCCAGCAACCCGGAACACTCAAGATGCTTTACTGTATTGCTACTAACGCCTTCCAACATGTTGAAATTGACCACTGAATAGACACAACCCATGTCTATGTCTGAGGTTTTCAAAAAGTCATGTACTAAGACTGATTTGGCTTTGTAATCTATGGGGTTGAATTGCATTTTGAAAATCTGGTTTTTTGACTATAAAGTCGGGTATGTTTGGACAACTTTCAGATTAAGCTAAAAAATAGCTCTAGATGAGGCTAAAAATAACTAGTTGCGGGAAAAATTTTCAGAAATTTTTTGAAACATTGGTTTTGTAGAGAATTGAATTCTAAGCAAACCTAGATCGTCAGAAATTCAAAAATATGAGTTTTAGCAAGGCATCCAAAGGCTTTTTAGTCGAGAAAAAGCAGAGGTTTTAGAGCTTCCTAGGGCAATTTTTCTTGAGAAAATCCTGAACATGGGTTTTGTAGGCAATGGAATTCTAAGGCAACCCAGATGATTCAATTTTGGAAAATATGTGTTTTTGGCCCACATGCAAAGGAATCTTCGGAAAAAAGCACAGTGCTTCTAGAATAAAAGCAGCGGGGCAATTTTCTTGAAAAAATCTAAGACATGGGTTTTGTTGCTGTCGCTGAAATATGTGAACCCAGATGATCAGATTCTGAAAATTTCGCCGTTTTCTTTGACATGCGAGAGAAAACCTAAGACAAGAATAGAAGAATTTTAGACAGAAGATAGAATTTTGTTTTTATTGACTCAAAAAGTTTCCTATACTTGAACTGGATTCGATGAAGTCTGCATGCATTGAAAAATTGGAGTTTAGAAAATGTATCTTTTGAACAATTTGGACCTGGCACTACGAAGAATACTGAAAAATATTGCTCGAAGCACCTTCAGATCTTCATTTGCTCAAGAAAATCGTGTTTGCTTGCACCTGTGATGAGAATAATGGCGCCAATAATGACAAATAAATAAATTCAAGTCTAAGGCATCACAATTTGCATTAAAACTAGGTGCCATCTTGATTGGACCTCAAAATATATCACAAATTCTGATTGGACCCCCCTTAACTCAGTTAACTGCTTGAGAAATTCGCCCTAAATAGGGCGCTAGCTTTTGATTGGACCAAATTCAGTTAACAATTCATGCAAAAATGAATTGCCCCTTTTGCAAGAAAAATTAAGTTTAGTTGAAAACAGTTAACTGAGAATTAAATAATATTTAATCTTAGTTCACTATCTCCACTTTTATAGGGCGCTTCATGTACTTGAGTCAAAAAGTCAAACTTTGATTCTAGGTGTCATCTTCCAGAGTTAGAAATTTTACTACAAATTTCATTTCACAAACCTCACCGTAGTCCATATTCGACCACTGATTCTGATTGACTGATGTGTTCAGAAGATTGGTTGACAGTTTCATTGAAGAGTAGGATCAAAAATGACAAGAAACTCCTTGAGGCTGCAAAGCCTAATTCTGAGATCTGAGGCTTCAAAATTCAGGGCACCCCTGGCCTCTAGGGGTGCTTTTGGCTTCAGACTTGGTCAAATTTTCATCATTTTAGAAGGTGATTTTGACCTCCCTTCATCTCGCGTTCTCCAACGTTCAACAAAACTTCATAACTGATAGGCAGGCTCACTGCAAAGCTGGCTCCGTTCTGCACAAGAGCTCTTGGAGAGCACTTTTCCAAATTTCATCATTTGTTGGGTTAAAATCAAGGGCGCCCCTAGCCTCCAGGGGCGCTTTTGTTCCTAGACTTAGCCATTTTACAAACTGGCTAAAAATCCACTTAATCCCCAGCTGTAGGCTACTGATTTGTCCTCTGACTCGACTGAGGTATGCAACGGAAAGCTAATAGCATCACGGACAGGATGAATACTTGAGATCACCAAAAATACTGCATTCAAGGCTCCAAAACCTTGGGCGCACCTGGCCTCCAGGGGCGCTTTTGCTTTGTCCTTGAGATTTTGACCATGATTTGACCTTATGTTTGACTCCTGATTCCAGTAGTTCAACAACTTAGATTAACCCATTGATGGATTCGTTGCGAAGCCTGATCAAGTCTAAGACAAACATCCTAGATATCATTTGGTCGGAAACCTCCATCTGGTCCCTCAAAAAGATGGGCACCCCTGGTTAGGAGGCGCGCTTTTCACTCCAGTGTTAAGTCATTTTTTCATCTCCCTCATTTCTCATTCAATCTTTCGTATCAGGTACTAGACAGGTCTTCCAAGCTGGTTGGTCGGCTCATTGCGAAGCTAACAGTATTCTTGAGAAGTCTTCTTGGAAGTGACAAATCCCAAAACTGAAATCTGGGCCTCTGAAATCTAGGGCGCCCCTAGCCTCTAGGCGTGCTTTTGCTCCAGCGTTGAAATTTTTTGATGATTTTCATCCCGGTGAAAAATTGCCTCCAGATGAAGCACCATTTTGAATTTATCTCACCATAGATTCTTCATTTGAGCGTTTTAGGCTTAGATTTCGATACCTGGTCTCTGGCCATTTGCCATTGACGACCTTAGAACTCCAAACTTTCCATCTGAAAAAACAAAAACTACCCACCAGACTTAAACTGACTTTTAACTGAATTTGACTTCACCACTGTGATTGTGAAACACAATAAGCCAATCAAAACAATTTTCAGTCAATTCTGACAAGTTTCAATTTTTAGGGTTTTGCGACCTCAAACAGGGGTGTTTGAAACCATAATTTTTAATTTTTTCAAACTTCACCAGTATCTTCTTGACATCAAACTGACTCAAAGTCCATACTTGATTTTCCAAAAAACTGTCTTTTGACATCATTTTAACAAGGTTTAGACTCTTTTAAGCAAAATGCCTTAATGAAGCAAAAAATTTGGTTTGGGTACAACATGAAGCATAATATTATTATGTATGCAAATTTTTTTATTTAGCTTTTATATTTTTTTCCCATTTTTCTCACATGGTATTAGAGCTGGGTGAACAAATATCTCCACTATTTCCAATTCAGTAAAGTCGTGATTTCTCTCTCAATATTTAACGAAAGATAAAAATTCAATATGTTTTGGAAAGGTTAGATATAGTAGAACAAAACCCATAAATGTTTTGAATATGTTTTGCATAATGAGAGAAGTTTTGTGTAATAACCACCCCTGATTTGTTTTGTTTGTTTACTAAGTATGATGTAGATTGCAGATTTGTGTTTGTTTCAAGTTCCATTCAACATGTTGTGGCATTCATAGAAAACATTGCATAGAAAGGAAATGAACATGGATTTGCATCATATCATATTGAACCATTACAAATCATCTTGGCATATAACAATAATTGAAACCAGACTTAAAGAAATACATATCAGACCTGATTACAGTCATATAAGTCCATTTCTTTGTCATACATTGAGCAGAAAATGCATACAACTCCTCATGGAAGACACCAAATGCAAAGCTATCAAACCCCAACATTCTCCTTCACATTGACCATCATTCAACTGTGAAATGACACCATCAACAATGTGTTGCAGACCTCTGAAAGTCATTCTGAGAAGAAAATCTGAAAGTCCAAACCCCCCAAAATGGTATGGTTCCCTAAGAGGGGCAAACAGCTCCAATAAGTCAATCCTCCACCAAAAAATATAAGTGAATACTCTAAATGAGGTGCCCAACAGAGAGGAATCTATAGGATCAATGCCCAGAACGAAATTCCAACCACAAACAGAGTTATGAACAGATTAGTGCTTCTAGCCACTCAAAAGATGTACTTTCCCAAAACTCGGAAAAAGTATATTAGACCCCTGGAAATGGATTTCAAACAGCTCCAAATACACTCCAAAAGATGCAAATCATTCATCAAACCAAAATCTTCGATCTCATATCAAAATACAGAGAAAATTTTCATTCTAACTCCACCAAAATGACAAATAACATAAACTCTGTGAATGCAAAGGTCATCCCTAAGGTAGAATCACCCCAACCAGCTAGGGTGGATCTCTCACCACTGAAACCAACAACTAGAGATGAGGGTTTTCGTCCTCAACCAGCAGAAAATGGAAACCTGGAGACTATGATGCAGGGTTCGTACCCACAGGCCCCGAACCCGGTTCTGGTACGCACCCAGTTCTGGTACGTCTGTGGGTACGTGCTGGGTATGCACAGGGTGCGTGCCTAGCACTGTGGGTTCGCCAGGGTGCGCGGGTGTGTGCACCCTGGCGAACCCACAGTGCTAGGCGCACATCCTGTGCGCACCCAGCACACACCCAGCATGAACCCAGGCGAACCTTTGATGATTGATGACTTAAATGTGTGCACCTCTGTGAGAAACGTGAATGAGAAGTCTGATATACTTCCTCTAGGAATGCACAGGTATAGAACAGTCTAATATAATATATTTATTTTGTAAATCAGACATCATTGATGATCATAATACTGCTGTTTCTCAGTATTACCAGTTTGAAATCTGAATGTAGTTTATTGCTCTTCCTTCCTGAGTCTCAACACCATATAACAAGGTAAACAGTAATGCCAAACAGTCTTCAAGGACCTGAAATTACAATTCTAGTTGTGCTTAGTCTGCTCAGATCAGTATAAATGTAATGATCAGATTTGGGATAATCAGATTTATACATTCACTGTTTATGAAAGCATATTCTTATCATTTGCTTCATGCCATGATTTAAGTTTGATAGAAATAGAATATCCAACAAACTGGTAAAACAATCGCAAAAACATCATTCATCTTGGTAGAGACTTCACATTCTCTAATTTTTCACATAAGGAAAATCAATTGAATCATGTTTCATGAACTACATTTTGTAATTCAGTAATTGTGATGATTTCCATTGGAATAGTGAACATAGACGTATATGATTTCATTGATATGGCTTATTTGAATATTTTTCAACTATCAATTGGCATTTAATATTTATCTTTGGCATTTGGCATTGTTCAATGATCAAGTATCATACTATGAAATGATTTAGACTTTTAGTTTTACAATTTTGTATATTTCTCTTATTTTTTTGTATATATATATATATATATATATATATGCACACACACACACGTACCCATACGTACCCAAACCCCTAAAAAAAAATTTCACGTACCCACGTACCGGGTTCTCGTACCCGCACCCGTCCTCGAACCCAAACCGGTAACTTAGCCTGGAGACAATCTAGCAGCATCATGTTATGTTGCCAAAATAGAGATATCCAAATGAGAGCCCAAAAGGTGAATATATAGAGATGAGGAGGAATTAGGGCAACACTTTTCAAGTTTAACTTTCCCTCCAAGATGCTACGCCCCCCTCATGAGTCCTTTTGATTTATTTTTAATTTTTTCCTTGTCTCTGCCAAACTTGGCATCCCACTTTTGGAGGCAAATATTTAGCTTTTAAAAACAACTTGAGTCACCTTTTTGCTAGACGTGAGTCAAGGGGGTCCTTTTATGAACACACAACCCTCACTTAAGTGATAAAGTAACTTTATAACATAACTTAAGTGATAAATAATAAATATTAATTCAATCACCCTTAGAACTCACCAAGCCGATTAGAAATATTGCACTGCACTGTTGAAGAATAGAGGTCAGGACCAGCTGCTAAAAATAACGTTTACTAAAAATAGAAAATTTCTAAAAATAGTATGTGTGTCCAAACACCAAACCAGCTCAATCTGAGATACACTAAAACTTACTAAAAATAGCGAGTGCTAAAAATGACCATTGCTAAAAATAGTAATCCCTATTAGAAAACTTTGAAAACCATCACAAAGTCCAACACAAAGCCCGAGTTCCCTAATCAACTCCACTTATCCTATGGGAACCCTAGAATAGGCTAATGGAAGCTCAAATTGATCAGGTGCAAGAAGGGGACATTACAATCCTCCCTCCCCAAGATTGCTTGTCCTCAAACAATCAAAACTCTGGATTTTGTCATATCTACTCACTCTCCAAGTAGCATCCTTCATTGGAAAGTTCTTCCACTTCACTAGATACTCCTTGATCACCCTCTTTTGTAGAGTACATTCCTTGACATCAACCACAACCTCCAAAACCAATATCAACTTGCCTTCCTCATCCAAAGGAGGCAACTCTGTAGAAGGAACCACATTTTGACTAAGTTCCTTTTAAGGCGAGAAACATGGGAGACATTGTGCACCTTGCTACTCTCAGGTAGCTCAAGGTCATAATCGACCTCACCGATCCTCCTAGTGACTTTGAATGGCCCATAGAAGTGGGGCTTAAGTTTCTCTGACACACTCTTCTTTTGAGTGGACTATCTATAAAGCTGCAATCTCAAGTAAACTATGTCTCCTACCTCAAAGCCGGCTTAGTGTGATGCTGATCAACATACAACATCTACTGATTATGTGCATGTTGTATATTATCCCTCAGAGATCTCATGACATCCTGACTCTCTTGAAGATCTTTGGCTCTAGGCATCTTGCAATCTCCAAAAAGTAAGTCAATGAAGTTGGGAGCTTCATAACCATATAACGCCTTAAATGTAGACATCCTGATGGACATATGAAAAGTAGAGTTGTAACAAAACTCTCCCAAATGCAACCACTTAACCCATGCCTTCTGCTGCCCTGAAATATGGTTGTGTAGGTAACCTTCCACCCATTTATTGACAACCTTTGTTTGCCCGTTAGTCTGGGATGATAGTTGGTGCTAGGAGTCAACTCGGTGCCACATAATTTGAATAGCTCCTGCCAAAACAAGCTCATGAACTTGGTGTCCCTATCACTGATGATGGTCTTAGGTGTTCCATGGAGCCTAAACACCTCTTTGAAGAACAAATCTGCCACTTGCATTGTTGTATACCCTGCTGATATGACAAAAAAATGAGCAAACTTGGTCAATCTATCCACCACCACAAAGATACAATCCTTCCCTTGCACCTTGGGAAGCCTTGTAATAAAATCCATCGATATGCTTTCCCACTTTTGAGTAGGAATTGACAAAGGTTACAATAAACCAATAGGGTAAGTATGTTTGTTCTTATTTTGTTGTGTTGTACCCAAACCAATTTTTTTTTTTGCTTCGTTAAGGCATTTTGCTAATAGAGTCTTAACCTTGTTAAAGTGATGTCAAAACATTGTTTTTGGGCAAGTCAAGTATGGACTTTGTGTCAGTCTGATGTTTGGAAGATACTAGTAAAATTTGAAAAAATTGAAAATTAGGGTTTTTCAAGCTCCTGTTTTAGTGCCCGAAACCCTAAAAATTTAAACTTGTTAGAATTGACTGAAAATTGTTTTGAATGGCTTATTTTGCTTCACAATCACAATGGTGAAGTTAGATTTAGTTAAAACTCAGTCTAAGTCTGGTGGGTAGTTTTCACTTTTTCAGATGGAGAAATGGAATTTCTAGGAATCGTCAATGGTAGATGGCCAGAGGCTAGGTGTTGAAATCTAAGCCTAAAACGCTCAAATGAAGAATCTGTGGCGAGATAAGTACTAAGTAATGCTTCGTCTTGGAGGAGATTTTTGGCCGGGATGAAAATCATTAGAATTTGGCCGACTCTGGAGCACCAAAGCCCTTGGAGGCCAAGGGCGCCCTAGATTTTAGAGGCCTAGATGTTAGTTTTGAGACTTGTCACTTCCAGGAAGATTTGTCAGGAATACTGTTAGCTTTGCGGTGAGCTATCCAGCCAGCCTGAAAGATATGTCTAGCACCTGATATGGGAATTCAGCGAGAGACGAGGAAGGTGGAAAATGACTTAACATTGGAGGGAAAAGTGCAACTTTTGAGAAAGGCGCCCATCTTTTTGAGAGGTCAAAGGTTTTTGATCAAACAACACCTAGGATGTTTGTCTCACATTTGCTTAGGCTTCGCAATGCATCCGTCAGCGGGTGAATCTGAGTTGTTGAATTGCCCGAGCTAGAGGTCAAACGCGAGGTTAAATCTTGGTCAAAATATTGAGGCAAAAGCAAAAGAGCACATTTTGAAAAAGGCGCTTGAGCTTTTGGAGCCTTGAATGCCTTCTTTTTGATGATCTCAGGTATTCATCATGACCGTGTTACATTCATCTCTCCATTGCCTGTCTTCATCAAATCATAAGTTGACTCGGTAGCCTAAAGCCGGGGTTTTAGTGATATTTTGGCCAGTTTGAGAAATGGCTATCTTTGGGATGAAAAGAGCACATTTTTCAAAAGGCGTCCTTGATTTTCAACCCCCAGATGATGTTTTTAGAGGAAGTGCTCTCTTGAGGTTGTTGTGTGGAATGAAGCTAGCTCTGTAGTGAGCCAGTTATCCAGTCCTGAAACTTTGTCTAACAAAAGTTATGGAGGATTCGGTTTTGCTTTTGTATGGAATAAAGATGGAGGAAATTTGGCTAAGTTTGAGAAAAAGCGTAGCTTTTGCAAAGGGCGCTTAGATTTTTGAGCCCTTAGATCTTAGTTTTGTGGTCTGCAATCTCAAGGAGTGTTTTGATCAGTTTTTGTCCTGCTCTGCAATGCAACTATCAGCCAATCAATCGGTGAGGTCAGTCAATCAGTGTTAGGGATTGAACAGAGGCTCTGGAGAGGTTCAAAATCTAGTTTTCATGAAAATGGTTGTTTGAAGAAAAACGCCAAAAATCAAAGTTGATTTTTCAAGACTCAAAATCACATGTGCTAACTGTTCGACCAATTCTCGTGAATTAAAACTTTCTAATTCTCACTTAAAACATGTAAAAGTAACATATAACAAAGATAATACAATAAAATTTCTTCCTTTCTTTATTGATAAACACGTACAAGTTACAATATGTTTCCTCATGAATTTCATTTTTATTGCAAATATAAATCGAGTTAAAAAGTAATACAGTTACATACATAGCTCGTAAGCTTTTGCACAAATAGAAGTAAGAAGGTCCGAGTCCGTCCTTTCAAATCTTGGTACATCGGCCGCTTGCTGTGGAGGAGAAACATCACTCTTTTCCGCCAACCACGGACTTATAATGCGGTCCCCCGCACGATCATTTTGCAATGAACGGCCCTCCCTTCGAAGAAGAGATTGGTAGGGTATCCTTTAGCGATTACCAACTGAGCATAGTGTGTGTCCTACTCAACTAGAGCCTTGCTATTTCACAATCTCGGTCTAGTACTCGGATCACAATGAACTGACAGTGTAGTCTCAACTATCTCACATCTAGGTGGATGTCGTACCTTTCACTACTTTGGCCAAAGTATTCTCATTCAGTACTTCGAATGAAGGTCATCTATCATAAACACTACTCAGGGCCGATTTGACTTGAGGCTTCCTTACTCTACGCATAGGTTTGTCCTTCAATGGGTGAATCCGTCATCCCAGACATCCTACAATCATACGAACCTACTAGAAATGAAAACAGTATACAAGTGTCTTGTATTAATCCTCCTAACTAGGAATTCTTTATCCTAGGAGTACTTAACTTGTCTCAGTTATCCTAATAACTTAAGCTAAAAGACTTCACTTGATTCTGCCATCATTTCGATCCTAGTAGATAAATAATACGTCTACGTATTCTCCATATATAGAGATCATACACAACATGCAATAACCATTCAAAATGCATTATAAATCCTCTCCTATTTATTTCACATGATTTCCCTTTTATTCATAATCCCAATTCCAATTTAATCTTCTTTAACTAAATTGAATATAACGAATTACATCAAGCTATCTCCTTTTGCTACATTGTCGTTCCCTAACCCTTACCCATGCATAAAATGAAATCCCTTTAAACCATTATGCAATAAAAGATTATCAAACAACAAATGACTACTAGGAATAATTCATTATTTTCAGCTCAATACAATCAGCAATTTCAAAACAGTAAAGAAAAGCAACTTAAAGTTTTAGTCTTTAATTCAGAAACATGCCTGTATAAGCTCCTTTCCAGTAATCCTCTACCAGCAATCTTCTATTGTTGATCTCAGCCAACAGTATCCTCACTCAGAAATTCTCCAAATAAAGAATGCTATTATTATTTCACAGTAAACTACAGCTGAGAATACTCAACTCTCACTGAACACTTTGACACAGAATAATAATAACACAACTCACAAATCTAGCTCTCAATTTACAGTGAATAGACTCTCTATAAACGTCACAAATTAGAAAGCAAAAGAATGTTTTCGAATGAAGGACTGTGAACTATTTATAAGCCGAGTTAGAGACAGTTTCCCCATTTCTGGGCATGTATATTGACAGATTACTATGTTTACTTAGTCAAAATGTCACTTGCCATTCATTCAAACCCTTAGTCATGTTCTTCCATGATGATTCGACTTCCTTGGAGCCAGCAATTCGAAGAATACTTCAACTTTGCAATAAAAACGCCACCTACAGCCACGTTTTGCTGCCAGGCATAAAAATTTAACCTGAGATTATTGCTGCGTCCTAGGTCAAGTTCCAAATCGATCCAACACAGAGGTTCATTGTTATTTTCCTGGTTTAAAGCTTTGAAAATGTCTTCCTCCCTTTCCAGCTGCGCAGGAACTTCCGCCATTTCACGGGAGAGTTTCTTTTTTTTTATTTTCATTCATTTTCTATAGTTCGAACTTTTCCAAATATTTCCTTAAATGTAGTTCGCCTCTTTTCAAATGTAATTTGTTTATATGTTAAATACTTCACATGGCAACCTTTTAATATTTAAATTTCCACATTTTACAAATTACGAATTTCCTTCTTCCATTTTAAAATATAAAATGCGAATTTCATTCTTTGAAATTGAAATTGTTTTAATAATTTCTATTTGCATATTTTATTTATTAATGTATTATTTAAAACATTAATATTTGTTTATATATAAACGTATTTATATATAAATAAATATTAATTTTAATATTAATACATTTAATTAATAAAATATACAAATATATTATTATTTATATATTCTTTATGTATTGATATATATATATATTAACAATCACCTTATTAATATATATATTTATACATAAATATATATTTAAATCTTCTAGATAATAATACTAAATATATAATTATATTTAATAATATACATATATACCCGTATACATTTTTATTTTTCAAAGTACGTATACTGCGAGTCAGTCAGCATACTTTCATCATACGTACCCATGTATATGTGTATATAGGTGTATTATTAAATTCAAAGGCTAAGATTAAACATTATTAATTTCACCATTGACACTAGGTGGAGTGTGTACATATATATATACCTGTGTATACGTATGTATGCGTACATACATGTCGACACATGTGTACGAGCATATCCGTCTGCTTGACATACACATGTATTGATATGTCTGTACATATAAATACATGTTCACAATGTATAGATGTATGTGCGTTCCCAATCAATCATTAACTCATAACTTTCACATCATTCATACTTGGGTCATGGTATAGCAAGTCTGACGTTTAAACAATCACATCTCCTAAAGTATAAAGAAGTGAATTTAGAATCCTTATGGTCAATAAACAAGCCTATGGATGACTTACCGTTATCTCGACAAACAGACTTGGCTTACTCAATTTATAGTATGTGTGTGTATGCACAATTTGGTAATCGTTACTGTTTACCCGACCAAGTTCTTCCCCGAATGATGTCTCTCCTCTGTCCGGAGGAACAGTCTTCGTACCTGCACATCATGACATGACACCGGCAGTCATATGCTCATAACAAGGTAAAAACATCTCACAAGTTAGAATACTATTATTCCATAATTGTATGCAACATTTAATCAAGACTAAATCATTTAGAAGTAACAATCAAATGAAACCATCATTTAAACAGGACTCATTCATTTAATAACGAGATCAACCATGTTTTATTCATCATCAAGATTCAAACATTACAATCAATTGCCCTATACAATAGTAGCTATAATATCGGGATGTAACATGCCCTAAAAGAGGAATTTTAAATATTATTTCATTATTTGAATTTTGAATTTCAATTGAAGTGAACGATTTTTGGGTTGTCATCTTCAGTTGACATCTTTGCATGTCAGGTGCTTTTTCAGTTTTGCATGTTGAGTTAACTAATTTGCATGTCCAGTTAACTGGTTTGCATGTTGAGTTATTATTTTGCATGTTCACTTAACTAAAGCGCATGTCAAGACTTAACTGAAGCTTTAATGCATGGCGCATGTCAAGATTTATCTCAAGATATCAAAGGATGGCACTTTATTTAATATTTTTAATTGAAACTTTAATGCAAGGCGCTCTATTTGGGATTTTTAACTGAAGTCTTGAAGATGGCGATTTATTTTATGTCAAATATTAAAGCATGGTGCTTTATTTAGGGCATATTGATCATCAGTTAACTATTTTGAGAGCCAATCATAGGCTAGGCGTGGGTTTTTTGAGGTCCAATCATAAGCCAAGCTCCAGTTTTAGGATTTGCATGCATTTACCACGCTTTTGATGAGAAAGCCTATTTATTCAAACTTAGGCGTCCATTATTCTTCATCCCAAGCAAAGAGAGATACGTCTTTCTTGAGCAAACAAGGCTTTGAAGGTGTTACAGGTGTCAAATTTCAGTGTTCTTCGTAGCAACATATCCAGTTTGTTTAGAGGAAGGATATTCCAGACTTCATTTTTCATTTGCATGCAAGTTTCATCAAATTCCAGTCAAGCATAGGCGATTTTCTACAGAAGCTGAATAAATAAAAACAAACTTCTATGTTATGTCTAATTTCTTCTATTCTCGTCTTAGGTATTCTTCGCATGTCAAAGAAAACGACAAAATTTTCAGAGTTTGATCATATGGGTTCACATACTTCAGCATCAACATCAAAACCCATATCTTAGATTTTTCCGAGAAAATTGCTCTGTAGCTTTTATTCTAAAGCTCTGTGCTTTTTTCTGAGAATTTCTTTGCATGTGGGTCAGAAACACATCTTTTCCAAAATCGAGCTATCTAGGTTGCTTTAGATTTCCATTCAGCATAAAACCCATGTTCTAGATTTTCTCGGGAAAAATTGCCCCGAGCGAGCTCTAGAACTAGTACTTTTCTCGACTGAAAAACCTTTGCATGCCTTGCTAAAACTCAATTTTTTGAATTTTTATTGATTTAGGTTGTCTGATAATTTGATTCTACACAAAACCCACGTTCCAGAAAATTTTCCCACCATAAGCTATTTTTAGCCTTGTCCAGGGATTTTTAGCCTTTTTCGGAAAGTTGTCCGAACATACCCAACTTCACAGTCAAAAGTCCTCATCGGTCCTAATGCATGACTTTGTGAAAACCATTGATACAGACTTAGGTCATGTCTATCCTGTGATCAATCTGAGTGCTTTAGAGAATATTAGCAACAACATAGTTGGCATACTCGCAGAGAACTCGCCGAGTCTTAAAAAACTCGCGAGTTTTTTTAAAAAACGAGTTTTTGCGAAGTTAACTCGCCAAACAGGGAAAAACGAGTTTTTTCGAGTTTTTGAAAAAACTCGTGAGTTTTTAGTGGCGAGTACTCGCCAAAAACTCGCGAGTCCGTGTAAAAAACTTGCCTGCGCAGTGTTAAAGGCTGAAGACGTCTTTTATGTTGTTCATTTCATTTCAAAATCATTTGATACTTTGTGTGAGGAGTGAAAAACCCCCCCAAGCAAGGAGATATCATTTCCAACGATTTTCCATCGAGGAGAGCGGATTCAAATGCCATTTTGTGTGGATTTTGAAGGGAAATTCGATTCACAGGTTGGGTTTTTGTTTTTGTTTTTTGTATTTGATTAATTATTTTCTTTCATTCTTCTTGCAAAATAATCATTCCAAATTGAAAAAAAAACATGATAGAGCACAAAGAAACAATTTTTTTGCATTTAGAATCCAAAAAACAAGATTCATCACAATCTTTTGTTGATTTTTGCTGATTTTTTTCATTTTTTTCACTATTTTTTGAAATTTTCAGACCTAGGTTCATTTTTTGTGTAGAATGATAAGATTAGTTAATAATGTTAATTGATAATTCATTTAAACACATTTGTATCAATTTAAATCAAATTTAGCTCTAGATTTTTGAAGTTTTAATGATTTTAGGTTGTTTTTTAAATTTTTTTGTATTAAAAAACTAATATGTTGTACATATTTTTGAATGTGTAGATTGATCATTGATCAGTGAATACACATTACACACTATAATGGCTTCTGGCTCTGGTTCAGGCTCAGCATCAGGTTCCGCCCCCGCCCCATCAAGTTCCACCCCTCGCACACCATCATCATGGGTTCCAGGCACTCGTCCTGCAGGGGCTAGAGACCCTACATGGAAATATGGTGTCAGAGGGCCAGTGCCTGGAACAGTTGTTTGCGGTGAATGCAAAAATACATATCATGGAGGCATAAATCGCCTCAAATACCATCTAGCAGGCATTCCTCAGCGTGATTCCAAGGTTTGTGGGCAGCCCAAAGAAGAGATTAGAAGAGAGATGCTTGCCCTACTTTCACTTGCTGAGGAAAAAAAAATGCAAAGGGAGAGGGCTAAAAAAGCCATAGCAGCATCCATAGCCAGTGCTAGTGGACATGCGCATGCCCATGGGACTCAGGAGCACGGGGTCGAGCACATGGAGATAGAGTCAGATGAGGATGCAGATATTATTGGCATTGTGGGCTCTCTTCATGGTCCACGGATTCGCATTCATGGCACATCCTCCACAGCCACATCGGCTAGGCCCCCCTTGTCCTCTAGTTCGACTAGAGTGCCAATGCCACCACCACCTTCATCTTCACGCAACCCACAAAGTTTTTTTGTGCCAAGAAACACACCAGGAGCACAGGGATCATTGGAGGCTACAGGGTGGAACAAGGAGGTGCATGAACATGCCAAAATGGCATGTGCTGATTTTTGGTATTTCAATAACATACCATTCAATGTGGCGAGTAGTCCCTATTGGCACAATATGGTCACTTCATTGACAGTTGCGGGAAAAGGCTTCAAGCCACCTTCTCGCAAAGATTTGAGTGGGAGGTAAGTGACAAGTCAACTTAAATTTTATGTTCTTTAATTTAAAATTTAAATTACTTTATTATTTATGTTGAATTCAAGCTATTTTTTGTTTAAAACTTACAATTTTGTACTTATTTAATTATTTTACTTTGTACTTGCAGTTTGCTCACAAATGCAACCGAAAGGGCAATGCATGTGGTGGAAGAGCAAAAAACTAAATGGAAGAAATTTGGCTGCTCAATTCTTTCTGATGGGTGGACGGATGGGAGAAACCGCACCATCCTTAATTTTTTGGTTGCTTCCAAAGGTGAAGTTGTGTTTTGGAAGTCGGTGGATGCTTCCAACAGGATAAAAACTGCAGATACATTGTGTACGTTGTTGGATGAAGTTGTGATGGAGGTGGGGATTGCTAATGTGGTGCAAGTCATCACAGATAATGCAGCAGCGTATGTGGCAGCTGGAAGGATGCTTGAGAGTAGACATCCATCACTCTTTTGGTCACCTTGTGCGGCTCATTGCCTTGACCTTCTTTTGGAGGACATAGGCAAACTTGTTTGGGTGGCACCGATTGTAGATGATGCAAGGAGCATCACAAAATATATCTACAATCACCCTTGGGTTCTTAATTTGATGAGAGAGCATACGCAAGGGAAGGAGTTGGTGAGATCGGGTGCCACAAGGTTTGCAACAATTTTCCTAACGTTGCAAAGCATTTTGGATTCTTTGGGCTCTCTAAAACAAATGTTCGTGAGTCAAGCATGGAATGACTCCTCATATTCAAAGAAGGCCGAAGGAGATAGAATTTCTGCAATAGTCTTCGACCCCTTGTTTGCACAAAAAGCTACAGAGATCGTGAGGTAACTTCAAAACTTTGATTTTAATTTTAATCTCAAGTTGAATATAAATATATATTTTTTAATTTAACTTTAAGCCTTTCATTATAAATTTCTAACTTTGATCTTTTTGTATTTTTAATCTAGGTGTCGGAGCCCTTGGTTAGAGTCCTCCGCTTGGTAGATGGGGATGAAAACCCAATGGGATACATTTATGAGGCCATGGATAGGGCCAAGGAGGCCATCAAAAGTTATTACATGGGGGACAGCCTCAAATTTGATCCCATATGGGAGATTGTTGATAGGAGGTGGAACAATCAACTCCACCAACCCATCCATGCAGCAGGGTACTTCCTCAACCCTTCTTATCTCTTCTCAGAGAGCTTCTCTGATCCTAATGGAGAGGTTATGGAGGGGCTCACAACATGCATTCAGAGGATGGAACCCGAGGTTGCAGTGAGAGACCTCATTGTCAAGGAGATGGATATATACAGGGAGGCAACTGATAATCTCTTTTCTTCGGAGCTGGCTTGTTAGAGGAAGAACCACTCTGCCACCAGGTATAAAATTCAGAGTCTTTAAATTTTAAGTTTATTTCACATGCATCTTAGAATTTGATAAAATGTGTTTTGACTTTTGACTTTTGAGTCTTTGACTTTGTTTTCTAACTCTTCAATTTTTTTTTTATTTTTGCAGATGTTTGGTGGAAAAATTGGGGTGGAAAAACCCCAAATCTACAAAAAATTGCCCTCCACATTCTATGTCAGCCTTGTAGTGCATCCAATTGTGAGCGCAATTGGAGCTTGTTCGAGTCCATTCACACGAAAAAGAGGAACAAGTTAACACAAAAGCGCCTCAATGACTTGGTCTTTGTGCAATACAACCTTCGGTTGCGCATAAAGAGAGTTGAAGAAAAATCACAGGATCCTATTGACTTAGATGAGATAGATCCTTATAGTGATTGGACAGGGCGAGAGGAGCAGCCTCCATTGTTTAGCGCAGATGAAATCCTTGACTTTGAGAGAGAGGCAATGGAGGATGTGGGTGCATCAGGAGTTGGAGATGTAGGGTTGGATGAGATCCAGCCAGAGCCAGCAGACAGTAGCACCGCAGCCACCACCACTAGCACCACGCACACGCGGCAGGACTAGAGGACCCACCCCTTCTTCCCTAGTTGTTGCTAGACTAGGGAAGAGGAAAGCCTAGCATGTTGTATTTAGTTGTTGTTTAGTATTTGCTTCTAGTTCTAGTTTTACTGTTTTCATGTATCAGACTTTCAGGCTTTTAGCCATCGGGATTCCGCATGAGAATGCGATTTTGTAATCAATTTACATTAAAGTCAATCAAAATTAATAGAAAACACTTTTGTACTCATTTATGGATTCATTGGATTCATCTTGTCATTGAATTTTGCAAAAAAAATGTGTTTTTAATGAAAATTAAGCAATTTTTTCATTTCCTGAGTTTTTTGCCAAGTTTTTGGCAAGTTTTAAAAAACTCTCCAATTTTTCCCTTGGTGAGTTTTTTGTTGGGGCGAGTTTTCCAACTATGAGCAGCAATACACTGAAGAATATTGAACATTCTGGGTTGCTGGCAGCAGGATCTATTCCTATCGCAGCTTTCGATCTCGAGTTTGTTCTTGCTTGCATTAAGCATTATGACTCGTCTACACGACAAATCAGATCAGTTGATGGGAGAGTCATCTGCAGTCTTAAGCCAAAGGACGTAGAGAAATGCTTTGCTATTCCTCCTCGTTCAGACAATTTCACTGTGATTATTGAGGCTTGTGAGAAGATATGGAATGAAGATCAAGAACGT
>VDFB02331868.1:0-102460 GCA_007258455.2 Sequoia sempervirens
TAGTAAGTTGCTAAAAATAGCAGGTGCATGCAAATATCAGGGCCCGACAACTCAACCACATCTCGAGATTCGAAACAAAGCAAAATCCAGCCTTTTTGGAGCTTGAAATTAGCTTGAAGTGCAAAGTTGAAAAACTTTCTAAAAATAGCAAATTAGGGTTATCATGATCAAGTTGCCCTAAATCAGGCAAAGAGCATAAAATTCACTGAAATTGATAAATTTTCAAGTCCAGCCAATGAAGAACGCCTTTAAAAGCTGAAGATGAGGCAGGAAATTTAGTAAGGCATTGAAAATGGAAGCTCACAGGATGATATGCGCCCTCAAGCTGGCAAGAGCCTTGAAAAATTTCTAAGTCTGGAAAAATGGAAGCTCACAGGTCAAAATGCGCCCTTAGCTTGCAAAAGGATGAAAATTTTACTTAGGCATTAAAACTTGATGCTCACCCATGAAAATGCGCCCTTGAGGAAAGAATGAGGGTGAAAATCTTCTAAGTGTTAGAAACTTGAAGTTGCCTACTCCAAATGCGCCCTTGAGGTTAAAGCTTGATGAAATTTTCTCTAAGTTATCAAAATTTGAAGCTCAAGCCCCAAAATGCGCCTAAACTTGCATGTGGAGCTTCAAAATTTTCTAAGTATCAAAAATTGGAAGTAGGGGGTCCTAAATGCGCCCTAGCTTGAGAAGGTGGTTTGAATTTTTTTTCGAAGTTTGGAAAGTTGAAAGCTCCATGGTGAAGTGCGCCCTTGAACTTGAAGTTGGAGTAAAAATTCACTAAGTGTTGAAAATTAAAAGCATGAGGGGCTAAATGCACCCAGCTCAAGAGAGGAGATGGAAAAAGTTTCTAAGTGTCAAAATTGAAAGTTGCCCCTGCCAAATGCGCCCAGGAGCTAAGGAGGCCAAGTGTTGAAAAGTTTAAGTATGGAAATTGAAAGCAGACCCTGCCATTTGCGCCCTCAAGCTTGAAGAGCTTGAAAAATATTCTAAGTATGAAAAGTGAAAGCACACCCTCCAAAATGCACCCAACAAAGGAGGGAAGTCCTTGAAATTTTCTAAGTTATGAAAACTAGAAGCTTGCCTAGCCATATGCACCCTCAAGGTATGAGAAGGCAAGTGGAAATTCCAAGGCGTGATGCATGCAAAGTGAAAGATTCCAAGGCGTTGAGCTAGGAAATATGCTAAGTATGGAAAAATTTGAACCTCAACCCCTTGACTACGCCTTTGACTTGTGGAAAGATAAAAATATTCTAAGTATATGAAACTTGAAGTGTGACCCTCTATTTGCGCCTAGACTTGAAGGGATAAAGTTTTCTGAGGCAAGGAGTTGGTTGTGAAATATGCCATAAGGTGCCAGCTTCATGAAATTGTTAAAATTTTCAAGGCCGAGCAAGGAAAATTTGCCCAAAGATGAAGAATGATGATAAATTTGATTGAGAAATATTTTTCTAAGGTTTGAAAATTCAAAAATTTAATGTACCCCTTCGTTTGGATACACATGAATTCGATGCTTTCTGGGGGAAATTTTCTTCTGGGTATTGGACGTCTGTGATGAGGAATGGATTTCAAAGTCTTCCACAACTTGCCAGGAATTCTGAGGTGAAGATTTTTGATGGGCACCAGGTTGATGAATTTCCTAAGGGAAATTTGAAAATTTTTCTAAGGCAAGGAATAAATGATGTTGTTGGAGATAAAATGCCTTGGCAGATGAATTTGAAAATGATCACCTAGATGATTTTTGATCAAATTCCTGATGAAAGGATTTTTCTCGAGCCTGAGTTAGAGTGAAGTGCGCCAAGCAGAATACAAGATGGGTTGGAAAATTGGCTAAGGCATGAAGAATTTGAACGCAAAGTTGGCTAGTGAAGGCGATGAACACTTGGAAATTAGAGCGTGAGAATCCTGGTAAGTAAGTTGAATTTATATTATGAAGTGTTCTAATACTCTTCTCCTTGCTTGTTTTGCAGGAGGAACGTCGAAGACTAAGCAATGATGACTTGGAATAATGAAGCAAATAGTCCAAGATGACATTTCAACCTCGAAGGACGAAAACTTGCAAAAAATGGCTAAGTGTTGAGACTAGGTATAACTCAAGTGACAAAGAAGAAAGTTGAAGAACAACGTCAAAAAGAAGATCAAGAGCAGTGTGAACGCATCCACAAACGGGAATCCTCTAGAAGATGGTGACCATTAATTGTTCATTTATTTCCCCACTCTCCATTATGGCGGTTTTTAGGACAAATCTTGTTTAGGGCTGAGGTGGCACGATCCGGGCCATCCAGCCGATTGTAATATGAGCCATCCATTGGACTTGGCTAGCTATAAAAGGGGGAGTCCCCCTTCATTTGTACATTCAATAGACAATAGAGAAGATTAGAATAGACATAGAGTAGAGGGACAACTTAGAAGTAGCTTAGTATAGATTGATAGTGTAGTTTGAAGAAGAGGGAAAGTTTTCCCTTTGAAAACTTTGTAAGAAATTGTTGTGAACACTCTCAATAAAAGAGTTTTTCATTGATGGTGAATTTCGTCTTTGTTGTGAGTAGCTAGCAAGGTTTCTTCGTCCTTCCGATTCAAATGGTAGCGTAAAATAGTTCTAAGTAGTATAATTTTCATTCCATGCAGTGATAGTTGTGGAATGTGGTGTTTGATCGCTTAACTTTGTCTATCATACCCACTAATATGTATTTCGGGATGGACTTTGTGTGGCTGAGATCCAAGCCCCGGAATATCATGTAACTTCAATCCACCGGTTTGAATAATGTTATCGCGTCGTTGTGATGGTATCTTTATGTCAAGTGGTGGTTTGAACATCTTTAGTCATCTCCCTTGAAGATTGCACCGACTCCGTGGAAGCTGTCCGATGCGAGGCAAAGCGAAGTCTGGTTAGAAGTTTGCTGAAGTTGAGCTCCATATCCCACACCTTAGAGTAGATTAGAATCTTCTTAACCTTACCCCACTTTCAATTCAGTACTTTCTGGTTAGAATAGGAAACCCGTGCTTCATAGACAAACCTTTCGAGCATTTGAATTCCTTTCTCCGTTGTTGAACAATTCCGTAAGTCCCCTTGAAATACTAGCAAATCACATCGAGCCAAACTGAGCCTATTCGCATTGAAAGAACCTTGGAGTTGAACGCACGAACTTTCTTGCAATCTTAGCGTGCGGAATACTTTGATCAAGAGAGAATAGGGAAGCCATTGGCAACTTTATTCTGCATTGTTGCAGTCACGAAAAACACATCAACAGGTCATCAGTGAACTTATGCTTGAGAAGGGGACATCACATAGTAGCATAGAAAGTGTATGAGTAATTGTTATGAAATGCATGGAAGCATGTTTGGGAATGTTACGAAGTTGGATGAAAGGATATTTGATGTAGTTGGAAGCCATAGATCTCATGTAACATCTTTTCTAAAAGCTTTTTGATGTTTAAATAAGCATTAGACTTAGGAACAACACAAGGAAAATACCTATCCATTGTTGATGATTGTGCTATGATATATCTATGGCAATAATGAATAATGTACTCATATGACATATAGTCATATGAGCATGCTTGGTGGTTGTTTAGAGGCTGTTGAGGGTTATTAAAATGAAGATAAAATCTAGACTACGTTGAAGGTAAAACCTGTTGTCATAGACTACAATGATCCCCTTGATTATCCATGTGGTTTCATGTAATCACGAACACTAATTCTGTTTTATTTTTTCGGTACAATAGATTTGGTTAGACTTGAGAGAATTGAATCATCTTTATCTCTTAAAAATATTTTCATCTCTATCTCTTACAAATATTTAACTTGTCTATAATTGATAAATGCAACAATGAAATTTTCGAAGTTAGCCATAACGGTAAACTTTTTCAATGAAAGTCTTGACTTCCATACAGTACTTTCACAATCTAAATTAAAAAAATAGAATTGAATGGTGTCTTTGTTTCTCACAAGGACTACATGGAAAGTTATAAGGCAAGTGTGATTGAAGGAAGGTGGATGAAAAAAAATGTTGATAGAGTCTTGAGATCAGACATTGTTACAACATTGATGTTCAATTCTACATGCTAATACAAGAAGAATTTATCATTTTGTTCCTTGAGGCAAACATAAATCTCAAGCTTGCATTAATGAGATTTCCTAATTTTGTGTTGCAGATCCACTCCATTTAGTTTCGATCATGAAGCATTTTTGAGTAAATCTTGAGAACCTGTAATGCCCACCCCAAATTGAAACCAATTTTTTTTCCAATACCCACAAAGTTTTCTGCCTTCTATCATGTAGGCATTTCGTCAAACACTTTGTATTTAATTAAAGTTCAATATATTTTCAATGTGTTTTGGTATCGGATCACTCAAAGTGCAATTTGTGACAATATTGGTTCAACAGGTAAATTCACAATGCATAGAGATATCATGGCATTTCAACAAACACTTTGCATGCATAAATATTCAACAATAATAAACTCAGCTGTCATAAGAATGAGGTTACAATATAGAGAGAATAGAAATCTAACCTGGAAGTCTTCACTGGATCTATTATAGAGAGATTATAGTTGTGTATCAAAATATTGCTTCAAAATGATGTAACTTCTACAATGGTAATTGCTGTCATACAAAACACTTAGCTGTAGCATGCCAAATTTAACCTGTAGCTGATTATACTTAGAAATTTTCCTGAGGTCTACTCCAAACTATTTGAAAACTGCCCCTAACAACGAAGCTTACTGCTGTGACTTCAGCTCTTTTCCAACATTAAGTGTTTGGCATCTATAGTGCTGAATTCCACCCAAAAGACTCCCTTTCAACTGCGTTCTACGCTTTTTAACCTCAACAATCTCAACGTTGCAATCCCAAGTTGCTCTTTACCCCCACACGAGTCTCCTATACCACCAGCTTCATAACTTTCAACAACAAATCATTCAAATAAGAAATCAAGGAGTGACTCCACTAAGGAGTGCAATTTTCTTCAGCATTCAAACAAACTTAAGTTTGTCATTTACCTTATGGCGCCCATTTCCAAACAAGCACAAATCAACAATTTAAACACACTTATAAATCTTTTTCCAATCTGCAGTAACAAATATAATATTTGGCACAAATCTCATTATATTTGTTTCAGCTGTGACAAGGGAATTTTACCATCAAACCCTCTAACTGACAACATTCAACACACAGACAATCTCTTTATGGAATTGCTCCAAACCTTCAGCATTTAGCACAAGCATAGGTTTTGAAGTAAATCTACCAACAAACCTTTCCTACACAAACTGTGACTCTGAGTGAATCACACAGTATTAACCAAGGAGGATCTTTCGCCACCATGGCTAATCTTCTCCAAGAGGGTTTTCATCCTCAAGAAGGTTGAGATGAATTAGGTTCAATTCTGCAGAACCACAAGGGTTTCACAAGAGGAAATAAAATAATCTACATATCCAAACAAATGAGCCCTATAAATCTCCTTTTATACTTTTTTCCACCAAACTTTCTAAAAGATATATTTTTAAATTCACTATTAATAAAATAACTCTTTTTTGTTTTTTTTGCTCCAAAAGACCCTTTTATAATGTAATAATTATATTTGATATGCAAGGTCCCTTTTTCAAGCATACATGATTGAAAATTTTTAATTCCCTTTCCAACGAGTTATTACACTAAGTTGCTTTTTAAATTATTTTATAAAATTAAGCAACCTTAGTAAAATAATTAAATTAAAACTCAATAATTCACCCGAGTTGCAAAAACTGCCGAACAACATCAAAATCAAAATTTTATTGTATTGGAATGATATTGATGATGAATGATGATAATCATGATCGATTGGGTGACCTTTTATAAATAGACACTCTCTCCAAGAATTTTGGAGAACACACTAGAAGCCGGAATTCACTTTGGAAATTGTCATAAGAGTCCTCAAGACCAATTGAGTTCACTGCCAAAAAAAAACATCCCTGTAGAACACAACCTGCATGCTCTAGGAACCTTGGAATTCCCCTCATAAAACGCCAAGTTGTTTTGGTCAAATTAGGAGCTAGACAAAAGCTTGCAAAACAGAATAGCTAAAAAATGGGGACATTATAAAACCAAGCCTTGATAATCAGTTCATAAAGATTAAAACTGAGGATTAACAAACTACTTTTCCTATAGAGCTTAGCATGATTATACACATAATCATAGATGCGACTATATGTGGAAATGTTGTTTGAATGAATCTACCCAAAGACGAACCTAGGAGATATATTAGCATAGGACCCTGAGAATTATAAGCTCAAATGCATTTCCCTTGCATCAATAGGCTTGCATTGAGCGTCATAGAAATCCCAAACAAATCTCAAAACTTTTGCTCCTCTACAACCTGGTAACCTCATTCAAAGAATGCAGTAAGTATCAAATTTGATTAGAACATGTTTGTGGTAAAAAGAAAGAGAATGCTTACACTCATGAATGGGATTGACTTAGGTAGTTGCAGTGATTGATACTGTTGTTAAATACAGGAGTTAGGTGTACAAGGGTATATTGATTACAATCTGAAAGCTGTGCCATCTGAATGCAGTGAAAACTATCTATGTAAAATGAAGAGCGTACAACAAAAAAACTGGTCATGTTGAGGAAAAAGATGAATAGATGCTAATTGGCAAGATCATTATGGTTCTGGCCTGCAGCTTCTATAAATATAAATTAAGCTGTGTTTGGAAATCTATGGCAGATAAATGAATGCGACAGTTCTTTGTATGTGAGAAAAACTTCACTGTTATGGATGCTTTATCATGAAAGCAAAATAAGTACTTATTGTCACTTTCATCTATGATACTAAAATTCTTATGAATTTATTTTTTTATTAAGGTCTATTTGAAACTAGGGAAAGATGATTTTCATGGTAAAGCCAAAGCATCCTTTGAAAAGATGAACAGTTATGTTCTGATGTTCTCTCCGTTTTGTAATTGAAATGTTATAAGCCTCCGCTAAGAAGATCAAGTGATATGAAAGATACAGCCTTTTGTGAATTGAATGATGAAAAAGGAAAAAAAGTCAAGTTATTTATGTCAATTTAGAAAGAATGTTCTTATTCTTATAGGAAGTGCATTAAGGGTGGACAATTAATTATTTTCTATGCGGGGTAAATTTAGACTATGAAATTTTTTGTTATATTTAATTAAAAAGCAAATTCAAGAGGCATTATTAAAGATCATATCTTTTCAATTATAAGTTTATGAAAGATAGCCATTGTTTTCTTGGAAGATTTATGCTCAAGGGAAGGAATATATACATACATTGGTGGTTGGGATGGGAGTTGCAATCATTGTGGATTTAGAAAAGTTGGGAGCATTTGTTGGAGCGAGAGTTGCAATCTCTCAAGTTCTTAAATTAGCTTTGTGCATTTGTTGTAAAATGTTGCATATAAAATCTAAATTCCATCAATCATTTTACTTATTTGAAATTTCTTTTGTAGAATGTTGCTTGCTTCTTGAATGGAAATGTGTGTTCACTGGTCAAGAGTAACATGTTTTCTAATCATTTGTACTTGTCCTTGGTTTTTGCTTTTTATGATGGGGAAATTCTGTGGTTTGCAGCGAAGCATACGGGATATTGCAAAGCTGTACAATTGTGCGACAACATTGGAGGCTGTTGAGAAGTGCCGCAGTTTTCTGGGCCTAGAGACTATCTGCTCAAAATGCTTTAGTGCTGCAAACATTTCTGTAGTGTTGCTGGATGATGGAATACATTTTGATAAAATGTATAATATGGATTGGCATAAGAACCATGTACCAGTTGTGGGAAGGATCTTAAGGATAGAGACTGTTGCTGAAGAGATTCTTAGTGGGGTAAGCTCTATATATATCTATATATCTCTATATATTTCATTTCATTGCAAGAGGCTATGCTTTTTAACAAACTTTTATCAAGAGGCTCTGCTTTTTAACATATATATATATATATTTCATTTCATTGCAAGAGGCTATGCTTTTTAACAAAATTTTATCTTTGTTTTGTGAAGTTTTATTTTAGATGTTTTGAATGCCACCTTGCCAAGATGGGACCACAAACAGGCATATTTTCTGGACATCTGATTGCCCAAATTAAAATATATCTTTTTTTCTGTGGTAAAGATAACTTTATTAAATTGAAAGAATTATGTATATCAAATAAAATGGGTTGATGTGGGTGGTGCAAATTGTAATGTCTACCTATCATGGCTGATGCTTCATCATGCCAATTCCACAACTCTATTGAGCCATAGTACAAAGTCATATACTTTGTACAAACATGAGTGATACATTAGATCAATTCCACAGCCTACAACCAAATAACTGGATGAAAATTTGACCTATATAGTGTATTGAAGATAATAAGCGAGTACTTTTAGCATGACAAATCATCCTAGGATTTGATTGTGTTTTGTTTTGAAATAGTATTCATCATTGGTTTAGTTCATTCAGTTAATATGATTGAGAGTTTTCAATCTTGTCTGTATTGTCTGATGTGGATGACCAATGATTTACTGTTCCAAGATCATTGGCATACCAATAAATACTATGACCATAAATGGCCTTTGTAACTGTGGCAGAAAAACCATTATAAAGTTTCTGGAAAACATATTGTCTGACATTTTTCTGGCAAGAAAAAATACATTATGTCTTTGTGTCATACTCTTATATTTTTGCGCTAAAAAATGTTGTGGCAGGTTCCACCTGATGGCATGACATGGACGCTAGGGGGATTTACTAATCTCTTCCTGTCAACACTGAAGTCATATCCTTTGATATTTCTTTCCATTTTGTTATAAATTCACTTCTTTCTTTCTGGATTTTATTTATGAAATTCCTCATTCTTGGCACTTGTTTACTACTACTTTTTCTTTACCCTCTCTAAAGATGTTGCTGGTTTTAAAAGTATAGCTGCGTATCGCAGTGGTCTTAATATTAATCCGTTGGTAACGAGTGAGGATGCAGATGATGGCCTTCACAAGGATTTACATGGTAATTTCAATAGTAGACTTGTTGCTTCAACTGGTGTCTTGTCTTAGCCTTTGTATGAAAATAAATGCTTTGACACTATGCCTGTTAATCAATGTTTAAACTGATGATTTTTTGTTTTGTAATTTGTGACTCAGCCAGTGTGCCAATACGAATCAGCAGCAAAAGCTTTGTTGATTACATTTTCACCCATAGTTTGGAAGTGGCTGTCTCCTTTGATCTTCCCATGCAAATACACACAGGGTAATTTGGAATTGTCACTGTCTATCATTTTATAGACATTTCCTAGCAGTTCTATTACTTTATTTATCAACCAAGGCTTTTCTTGTTTATGTGTTCCTCTTGCATATTTATTTATTTATTAGCTGTTTGTATTTGTAACTCCCATGGGCTGCATAAGGTAAGATACCAACTCGAAAGATTTACAAGTTAGCTTACAATGTTTAAGTAGGTTTGACTAAAATTTGTGCATTATTAATGGAAGATCTTTACAGTTACAAACTTACAACCACCTCATGTAGACAATAGTTTTAACGGCATGCATTTATATACATCAAATCAATAATTATAAAGTATGCATATATTAAATAAATGAATATATAAAATGTAACATACTTTGACCATTGCAAACCATCATACCTACTATGCTTTTCTCTGTATGGACTAGTTGGGTTGATACATTTAAGGAGATATAGTTTGTGTCTAGGAGCATTTCCACGTTAAGTTTTATGCTTTTCAAATTTCTTCCTATAAATAATGTTGGATCTCTATCATTAAATGAGATTGACATTGATGTGTGCAGATATATTGACAATTCATAATTTAATTTTATTTTTTACACATTTCAACCACTAGTGAAGAAATCAGTGATTCATTTATTACATTTCACATCTAATTCAATATTTTGCATACTTGTCTTATTTATTGCTTGTATTATCTTGGAATTATGGTGGGTATACCCTGGTGATTTCCTATTTTTTTCTCTTTTCCTTAACCCTAACCTTCGGGCTACCTTTCCATGTACTTATATGGATGAGAATCATGAGATAGTGATGCCTATGTGGAATTGACCGCAGAACAAGTTTCTCCCTAGAAGCTTTGGCTGACCATATAATTTTTCGTTTTAGTTGTAAGTTTGTAATTTGTAAGGACTGTCTTCTGAACAAGCAATTCCAAACTTAATTATTAAATTCCCCTACCTAATTAAACAGGCATGCATGTGCGCTAGTCATATAACTATTTATTTTTGCTTATGCTTATGATCTGGATGGTGAGAGAAGATTCTGTACTATGGTATCAAAGCTAGGATGTGTCTAGCACTTAGTATTGCTATCTGTAGTAGCATTCCTTTAGTTTACCTTTAAAAGTTAGGATTATCATATTGTAATTCCATTATGTTTTGAAATCATTTTTAAGTTTTATTTTTGTTGTTCTGGCTGGCTGCATGTAAGAATTATTTTTCAGAAGCATGCTTGGTTTGGTGTTTTGATTTTTGCCTTCTACATGTTACATATTTTCTACATCAAGTCATTGACGTCCCTTTCCTTATTTTCCACGGGACACTAAAAGTGAAAGTAAATTTTCAGTTTTGGAGACATTGACTTGGACTTGAGGCTTGCAAATCCTCTCCATCTTCGACCAGTTTTGGAAGATGATCGTTTTAAAAAATGTCGTATTGTGCTTCTTCATGCGTCTTATCCATATTCAAAGGAAGCATCCTATTTGGCTTCTGTTTATCCACAGGTAGATTGTTTTTTCATTAATATATGGCACAAAAAATGATTATGAAACTGTGTTTCTCAAAAGGTTGTTGAACAGGTCTATTTGGACTTTGGCCTAGCAGTACCGAAACTGAGTGTTCATGGGATGCATTCTGCAGTTAAGGAGCTTTTAGAACTAGCCCCATTGAACAAAGTAATCATGCCTTCCAGATCAAAACTATTATCATATTTAAATTCCAAGTAGCCAAGCACAATACCTCAGCATAATATTTTCTTGGGTGATAGCAATTAAAAAAAAAAACGTTAAGTTATTTAGACTAAGCATTTAACACAATAGTCTGTTGTATCATATGCAGGTGATGTTCAGCACAGATGGATATGCATTTCCTGAAACTTTTTACCTTGGTAAGGCTTAGTGTTCCAGAAAAAAAGAAGAATGATATAATATTTGACTTCTTTAGCATGGGAAAATTCTGTTTGTTGAAATAAAGGTGGATTACAACTAGCGAAGAAGATTGAAGTTAACCCTAAAAGTAAATGATTTCAAGAACAGTACTGAGTAGCTGTCACTCAAAGTAACCAAAATTGATTAGTTTGTCAGCATCTGGGCTCATTACCCATTTCCTTTAAATAATATTCTATTGTCACTTTCATTGCATGGGGCAAAGGTTTGGCCTTTGATGATTTTTACCTTAACACGAGCTTATTATTTATTGCTAAAGACAACCATATTTTCTTGCTCAAATAAATGACAATTGTGATAGAACATTGTGCATTTGGTGTGGAAAAGGATTCTGTTACCTACGTCGTGGGTTACTTATTTGGTTAAGGAAATTATGCATTCAATATGAATTTAAAAAATCTTTTTCACAAACTGAGTCAAAATGTTATACAAAATGATCTTTCTTTCTTTCTACACTCCTTTTGTATGGAAATGGAGGTTATCAAACAATGTTTTGGATAACTGGGGCATTAAGATTGAAATGCTATTTTTTTCTGTGCATTGTACTGCTGAATGTCTGTTGCTTGTCTAATGTGATTATGCAGGCACAAAATGGGCTCGTGAAGTAATTACATCTGTTCTTCTTGACGCTTGTGATGGTGGGGATCTTTCCATTCAGGAAGCTATTGAAGCTGCACATAAAATCTTAAGAGGCAATGCAATCAATTTCTATAAGTTGGATGAAGATACGACCCAAATTTTGAAGTCTAAGGTGGTTAATGTAGCGGCTGATTCTCACACTCGATATCTGGAAGCCAAGGAAGGGAAGCCTAAATTAATCCGACTCCTTTGGGTTGATAATTCAGGTCAACGAAGATGCCGAGTAAGTGTTAGAAGAAACATTAATGGTTATCTTAGATGAAATATTTAGTGTTTTTCTTCGGGATAGTAGAACTTAATGGCATCTGGTTTGTGTCACAGGTTGTTCCAGAAAATCGTTTTTACCAAGTAGTCAGGGATCATGGAGTAGGTTTGACGTATGCAAGTATGGCTATGACTTCGTTTTCAGATAGCCCTGCTGAAGGTTCCCATCTTACTGGTGTGGGTGAGATCCGACTAATGCCTGATATATCAACACTGTGCAGTATGTCCTGGTACAGTGCATTTAAGTCTTTGTTAGAATTATAATTCATCCAATGAATTTTAGTTTTAGAATAAGTTATCAATATTAATAGAGTAATCGTAATCATTACATATCAGGATATTTTTACTAATATTTTTCTTAATTTAGTCCTAACTTGTTAACTAGCTTCCTTTCATAATTTTGGTGAGCAAGTTTAGGCAGTAGTTTTTGGCCATGTAATCCTGCACTGTAGATGGAAAGTGAACTTTCAAGCAATGTTTCCAAATTGTGAATGGCAATGAATGAGCAAGGATTAATCTGAAAATATCACAAAAAATGAAGAAACACAAAGCATTGACAATGTTTTTAAGAACAATACTAAAATATTTTTTTATAAGAAAGTGGGGATATTATCGAAATTGCAATTAATTAGAAAAAAAGTCATCAGTTGAATATTTTGGCATGACTTTTTTCAAATTCTCATAAACTCTATGTAAAGTAGTTGTAAACTTCGATACAACCTTAAATGGCACATCTTGTTTTTGAAGTTTTATTTGTAAGTGTGCTTTTTAGTGTAATCTTTAATCTTCTTTTCCTAGCATTCTTAAGAATTCCATCCCTGAACTTTACCTTGTTTCTTGTGCTTGTGGACTTATTTATAAAAAATCACTGCCATTTTAGTTCAAATGTGATAGTTTCATCATAAATCGGATATAGATTCTGAACTCAGAAGTTAGCATATCAGAGTGAAGGATGAATCATAACAGCAGAAATCTTTTGGGGAAAAAATTGGCAAATCAAAAAGTATAATTTTTTATTTTTTTGAAAAAATTAGGAAAAATTTTGATTATCAAAAAATGTAGAAAAACATTAAAAAAAGAGAGAAAAGCCTACCATTTTTTAATTTAAAGGCATTTTAATAGTATAGAGATATAGAGAGAAATAAAATTAAGAGCATGGATCTAAGGTGGCAACCCCTAGCATGGTCTTTGGGCAGTGCCCCTCACTGGGTGTCGGGGTAGTGCCCTTCATGGATTCTTGGGGCAGCGCCCTTGGCACGCTCCCTATCATGATATAGGGTGGAGTCAAGTGGCAGAGCCCCTACCACCAAGCTCAAATTAAAGCCTTTGAAACCACACAGACCTTCATGGGGCATGTTATTTTAATAGTTTTATCACTTTTAACCCTTTAAAAAAACTCTTGACTTTCACACTTTTAGATTTGACCATTGTTAAATTTTTATTCATTTTTTAATTAATAATTATATAATAAAATCATTACAGCTTTCAATTATACTATTAGAAATAGATAAGATCCTAAAACCTTAACAACTAACCTACAAATGGAACATTCAGAGTCAATGAAACCCTAAATAAATTTAAATCCCATGATTATGCTTCACATGAAATTTATTCAATGCCAATGGCAAAGAGCCTAAACTCCATGTAGCTAATAATTAGCCTGAAAAATAAATATCGATAAACACCGGTAGAAGTTTCCAAACAAGGTAAAACAACTTTAAACAAACAACAAAAAATAAGTTTCCAATCTTAATATTGGAGCGAGTATGTGTTCAGGGCTGCAAGTATGAACACCACAGGCTGACAGGATCAAGGCTTTGATACCACTGAAATATCCCCAATGGGATCTGCCCTAAAATTTTTGGTTTATGCCCTAGATTTCTGATTTATATTTCTGCACTTTTCTGATTTAGTTTTCTGCTCAAACCCTAGGACTGAATTCTGATTTTTATTTTCAGAATGATAAACACTTACAGGCATCCAATAAACATATACCAAACATCCATAAAACAATGCCAAACATGTAGATAACATCAATTATGATAGCAACCATGAAAATCAACCATCCAAATGCCAAACATAGGTCCAATAAATTTGATTTCTGATTAAATAAGTCTGCTGCTTCAAAACTAAACAATTTGGACTGATTTTACAATGAGCTCATGGGCTCAAACATCCCAAATATATGCACAGATTTCTGCTTTACAAATCAGATCTAAAACTATGATTGCACATACCAAATATATGCAAAATAGTCTTCAAATGTCAAACCCTAGATGGGCGAATTCCTCCTTGGCAAGTGCTTTGGGTTTGCTGCTCCAAATATACCAAATTGCCCTCCAAAGGTGGGCGCTTAGATCTACCCCAAAGTGGTGCTCCAAATTAGGGAAAAACCCTAATGCAATATGCTCACAAAATTGCCATAACAATGCTACTCCAAATCTAATCTTCAAATCTGATTATGCAATGATGCTCCAAATCTGATCTTCAAATCTGATTATGCAATGATGCTCCAAATCTGCAATGTCTCCAATGAAGCGCAATTAGAACTCCGTTATGCGTCCTCCACAAGATGAGCTAGGTTTTCGTCCAACTCACTGTATTCACAAGGGTTTCGTACTTGGAATAAAGCCCAACCGAAGTTGCAACCAAAGAGAAGAATCTCCAAATGAAAAGATATGATATGAATGGATGCCGAATGACTTGCACTTTCCTTTTTTTATAGCCCTCCCAAAGTAAAACCCTTAACAAGGCCTAACTCCTTTATTTTATTTTATAATTTATTTATTTATTTAATTTATTTTTTATTTATTTAAAATATTATTATTATATTTAATTAAAATACCAAAACTACTGTTCATTTTCCTACCTTTGCAAAATTTGAATTTCAAATCAAATTAGGGACATGACAGTTGCCTAATAACTCTTGGCGTGGTGATGATTATATCAGAGTAGTGCAATGGAAACTGGACAAAGCCCTTAATGTTTGGTGCAAAAATTTATACAAACCATATCGGTTGATATGGGATCTTGGAACCGGATTGCTTTAGGGCAAGCAATTTTGGGTGGGAGGACTTGTAATGTCCCATTTTCATGGAGCTCGATTGATTGACATTTGCTCTTCAAGAAGCTTTCGTATTATTGATCGATCATATTTGATCAATAATATATTCTCATTTGTTGTTGTTTAGAGATTATAATGGATTTATACATTAGTTGAGCGATTTTCATGGGGTATGAATGATGACAACAGTTGATTGATATTTATTAAATTGGCATCGATTTATGTCATTTCTAGTCGATTGATATTCTTGGAGACTTTCAAACTACTTGCCATCTAAATCCATCCCGTATTAATGTCTGGAGAATATCATACTTTTTAGATATTTCAGGGCCATCGTGTTATTAGAGATATTCTAAGTTGCTGGTTCGGGTACAGGTTCATATGCGGGTTCAGGTTCGGGTTCGCTGGTTCGTCAATTTTTTTTTTCCTAGGGTACGGGTACAGGTACAGCCGTACTATATATATATATATAAATTATAAATTTATAAACATAATGATAATGCCATAGACTCATAAGCATGCTCAAAATTGTAATCATATGATCATAATGCCATAATGCCATAGAATATTGAAACAATGAAATACGCCATTCGGTAATACCTCATATAATCTGTAATCATATTCATAATTTGCAAAAATGTAAATAGTAAATTACTAATAGTAAATACTCAAGTCTTAAAATGTCATTACACATTGAAAATTCAAATTACAATCAAGACAATATTTAATTCAGTATTACTATTCAAATTCGTCATCCTCATCATCCTCAATTGGTTCAATTTCATTTGAACCACTATCAATTGGATTGCCACTCCCACTAGGTGCATTAGTTGCCTCATTGTCATCTATAGAAGCCAAGGTAAGTTGTGCAATTGTAGCATCTAAATCAGCACACTCAGGGGTGAGATCCCAATTCTTTGACACACCCTCATTGTATTCAGGTTTCTTATGTGATAAGAGACGAAGGTTGGAGTGTACATAGATCAAATCCTCTGCTTTTTTTGCACCCAAACGATTGCGTTTGACCGAGTGGATGAAGGAGTATGTACTCCAATTCCGCTCAACTAAAGAGGAACTTGCAACCTATTGATTATGCACACAACATTTAGTAATTACTATCAGTATTTAATTTTAGTTGCCGATAATAATCATAATATATAGCATAATAGCATCAAATGAAAAACGAAAAAATAAATAAATAAAAAGATACATACTTGGGAGAGTATTTTAATTGCAAGAGGTTGCAAGTAAATGGAGCCTTGATCATGTAGATACCACCAATCATCAACATTTTTCCTATATTTGTCTAGATGAGCAGAAACATCATATTTTTTGCAGATATGAATTGGCTAAACTCGCTCATGATAACGCTTTGGATTTCTTCATCTACAAATATCTTTCTAAATGCAGCCTTATAGCCAACAGCAACCTCTAAATCCCTATATGGTGCCACCCTCCTCGGAAATGAAAGTATCTCTTTTCTGTAATACTTTGGTGACAAAGCAAATGCTAAGAGATGTAAAGGGGTGATCATCTTGTTCCAACGGTCAACAATAATAGTTGCACAGTTTTGAAAAATGTTTCCGTTGGGTCATGTTCCTTGGCATCTATTATTGCTCTTATTTTCTCCACCATGAAATCCATGCCATCATAAATTTCACCCAAACATGGGCGATTAGTATCAGCATACCTAATCATGCTCATAATAGGCTCAGTGAAATTTAAAACATATTCCACACGAGCCCACCACTCATCATCTAAAATCATTGCTTTCACTTTTTGGGCTCTTTTTGTGCTTGATTGCTTCCATACACTCCACAAACTGATGATGACCATAGAACCCAAGGCTTGTCGCACCTTCAGAAGTCATCTTAAGACAATTGTGTGAGATGCAAATCGAGTTTCAGCAACCTAACATTGTAAGAAAATGCATGTCACATATCGGCAATGAAAAATTAAAATAAAAAAATAAAAAATTATGTTAAAAAATCAAATTTAAATTACCTTCAGCAACTCCAACTTGGAGGTGGTCCTGAAGATGGCTTGTGACATATGATGATTAGTCACAAACATTTGGATCTCCTCACCCTTTGCGTAGATTTGCTTGACCCTCTCAATTTGTGTATCAATCTTTTGCATTATCAAATTGAGTGAGTGGACTGCACATGGTGTCCAAAAAATGTGACCATATCTAGCCTCCACTATAGCCCCAACTGCCCTACAGTTTTTAGCATTATCCGTTATGACTTGGACAACATTTTTAGGCCCCACCGTTTCAATGGATTCTATGAGGATATTGGCAATAAAACTTGCATATTTTATTTTCCCTTCACAATCAACTGCCTTCAAAAACATTGCCCCTTTAGGGGACACTAATATAACATTGATCAATGGTCTATTTTTGCAATCCTTCCATCCATCAGAAATGATGGACACACCTGTTTCGACGCATGTATCCTTGATTACTCTCAATGCTACCTCTACTGAAGATTTCTCCTTTGCCAATAAGGTGGTCCACACCTTTTCATACCCAAGACTAACATAATTAGGAGTTGTCTTAGAAACGGCTTTCACCATTTCCCGCCAATAAGGTGATCTAACAAGTTTGAAAGGAAGCCCATTGCCATAAATGCAACGTGCAATGCTCTCATCTGCCAACTCCCTTGCTTCATTTTTGAAGGCTCTATCCAATGGGCCTCTTTTTCGTGTCACCGACATATTTTCTCCTTTAGAAGATTGTGCCATTTCCATGAAAGGATGTGGGCCAGCCGGTTTTGATAAGCCACTAAGTCTTTGCGAGCTTTTACTTTTATTTTTACCTTCCTTCATAAGAGGATGGTTTGTAGCCTTTGGTGTTTTGAATGCCTTGTTAGCATCCTCTTGTTCTTTAATATAACCCATTATTTGATCCTTTGTAAACCTTTTTTTTATTTGGCCCAAGGCAAGGTTTTATTCCTTGATTACCAATAGCACATAAATGGGCTTTCACTTGGAAGTACGAGCTCCTATATGTAGTTCCACATTGGCTGCAACGCCAAACATAACCCCCACCACCGGGAAGTTGTTGAATCATTGTCGTATGTCGCCAAAGAGGTGAGCCTGGATCATATTTAAATTGACTCTCTGCACCTATTCCAACTGAAGTAGAACTATCGGCCATTTTGTATGAAGATATGAACCTAAAATAAATAAAAACAAGTAATTTTTTTTAGAAAAAAGGGCATTATAACCCCTTATTTTGCATAAAATGTTCTTAAAAAATTTCAAACCTTACTACTAGAAAAAAAAACTTGAAAAATCTTCAAAAAAATTATTGAAAACTAAAAAAAAGAGGATAGATTCACTCACCTTTGATTGCTTGATCTTCTTAGTGCACCTATTCCTCTCTTGTTTCTATCAGTTGAACTCCTTTGTAGCTCTTACAATCTCACCTTCAAAAAAAAAGAGAAAACCTGCAAAAATCAACTATTTTAGCTTGGAGGCAAAAAAATGGTGTTTTTGCTCTTTTGAGTTTGCAAAATGAGCCTCATTTGGTCGGCCAAGTCAATATAAGGCAATCTGGGCACTTTTTAGGGTTTTATTTTTTGTTTTTAAGTTGATTTTTTGCCTTTTTCTAGGCTGAATGGCGTGGGTCCTGTTGTGACCTTTTCACACATCGCCCCATTCAAAATGGGGGACCCCCTAATTTTTGCTTCGTTCGGGTCATTTGGCTTGGGTTTTTTGGTCTATCTCTCTTTGCCTGTTCTTTTCGTCTGGTGATGTACTTACCACTTGACCTAGATTTGAATTTTGGTTAAGTCTGGAGGGCTTTCTAATGAATTAGGGTTTACAATCTTCAGACAACTTTGAGGTCAAATTAGGTTGGCTAGTCGAGTTTTGAGCTTAGCACTACTGTTAAGATGCTTCGAGCAGGCTCCCTTTGAATTTTCACTAAATTTTGACAATTTTCTATTTTTAGTATGTGTCAATTTGGGGTTTGTCTTCTTGAGATTTTCAAATTCTGACAAATGCACTGCACTTTGAACACTGCAAGCTGCCTGCTTGCAAAATTTGATCTGAAGCGGACAATGTGCTATTTTTAGCAGTTTTGCCTTCAAGGGCTATTTTTAGGGTTTGCATGCAAGATCTTTCAGCGCATGTCTGCATAATCTTTCTGGGTTTTCCGAGAGCTTCGCAATGAGGTAACATGCAAGCAGAGCTGATCACTTTATTAGGACTTACTATTTTTAGCCAGTGCTCACATGTTGATTTTTCTGGGTTTTTCAAGATCTCTCGGGTATTGTGACATGTAGACTCATTCGACAGCTAGTTGGTCACTTTTTCAACCACTTACTATTTTCAGCAGGTTCACTTTGGTAGCTGCCCAGCACTTCAGAATCACGAACACATTGACATGCAACAGAAACCAAATTGAACGGAGGTCATTCAGGGCACATGCAAAACAAATTAGGGTTTCGAGCTTCAGGACCCAAAATGAGGGGTCAAACACCAGAATTTCCAAAAACTGAGGTATCCCATCGTAATCAACATCTTTCAAGGAGTCTGCTGGTATAATTTGAAGGCAATCGGAGCACTTACTATTTATAGTAAGCCACTTCTAAAATAGGCTATAAATAGTAAGTCGACATCAGGCGCCAGTGTGAACAGGCAAGTCTACTGATGAGGATTACAGCATTCAAATTTCAAGTCAAACGGAGTTGTGGAAGTCTCAAAATCAAGTCAAATGAGGATTGCTATCGACTTCTACATCGCAACCTCATCCATTATTTACTACCGCTACATATACCCCTGCTAAAGATTATTGCTAAAGCATGTCAACTTCCATACATTCAGGTGCTTTATTTTGCAAGGTATAAATAATTAGTTATAGTCTTTAAAGACAAAGGTTAACATTAAAAGAATCGTTGTTAATGAAAGATAAAAGGAAAATGATTACCGTCATCTAAAAGCAGTGATTACTGAAGGAGTGCGATTAGTCAAGACAACAACTAGTCATGCTGATTCAGAAGGTCATCACCTTTTAGAAGAGATGTCTCTAATCATAGGGACGTAAAGATATAAAATGTTAGTAAGAATGGTGGAGAGTGGCATTGAACATTGCAGACTTATTTTCATTATTGAATTTACTATTGTGGAATTGCTCTATATGAGCAGAAATTTATAATATGGAGGTATACATTTCAAGTACATAAATCAAAAAGGATGTCTAAGGCAAAGATGCACAATTATAAGGATATCAATCAGGAAAAGCATTCAAGTTTCAAGGCCTATAAATCGATGATATATAGGCAGATATATATTCAAAGCTAATGCGTGATTTTAATTGATAAATTAGAAATAACTATTATATTTACTCGTCAAATTTCCACTATTGAATTAATATTTGAATCAAACTTCATTATTTAGAGTTTATTTCATTTATAATCCGGAAAATTAGTTGGCTTTAATAATATTGGATGACAACCTTTGTCAATCCAATAAAAAATAAATCAAAAATCTATTGATCTGGAGCTCGAGTCATTACCCCAACTCAGCTTGTTTGTAGGTCTACAAGGCATAGACAATCACTTGAAAGGTACTCACCTGATGATTGGAGATGTATTTTTGCTTTGAATACTAACATGGATGAACCCAGATCTGTAGATGAGGCATTAGGTATGAATGATGCAGAATCCTAAAAGATTTCTATGGATGAAGAAATGACAATTTTGAAAAAGAATGATACATGGGCTCTTGTACCATTGCCTGAAGAAGACCTATTGGTTGCTAATGGGTGCTCAAGAAAAATATTGATTCAGATGGAGGTCTTGAGAAGTACAAAGCAAGGTTGGTTGCAAAAGGTTACTTTCAAGTTGAGGGTGTTGATTATGGTGAGATATTTTCTCCTGTTGCAAAAATGACATCCATTAGATTTTTGCTTTCTATTGCTGCTACTTATGATTTAGAGGTTGAGCAAATGGATGTGAAAACTGCTTTCCTTCATGGTGACTTGGAGGATATTTATATGAAACAGCCAGAGCACTACGTGGTGAAAGGTAAAAATATTTTGGTTTGCAAATTGAAGAAATTTTTGTATGGCCTAAAACAAAGTCCTAGGATGTGGTACCAAAAATTTGATACATACATGTTGAGTTTGGGATTTGAGCGTTTTGAATTAGATCATAGTGTTTATTATAAAACTAATGGTGATCGTTTATTGTTTATTGCATTATATGTTGATATGTTATTTATCGGTAAAGGAAAAGGTATGATTTCAGAACTAAAATCTCAACTTGCTGCTAAATTTGAAATGAAAGACCTTTGTGCAACTAGACACATTCTTGGGATGAAAATTAAAAAAGAGTGAATAGAAAGCTATGGCTTGGCCAAAGTAAGTATGTCAACTCAATTTTATAGAGGTTTGATATGTAGGATTGTAGACCATTGTGTGTTCCTTTTTTAGCTAGAACAAAGTTATCTATTTCAGATTGCCCAACATCCCCATCAGAGACGAAAGACATGAGTAGAGTGCCTTAGCAGAGTGCAGTTGGAAGTTTGATGTATGTTATGGTTTGTACTAGACTAGAAATTTCCCAAGCAGTGGGAGTTCTTTCTAGATATGTCTTATCCTGGTAGAGTTCATTGGGATGCAGTTAAAAGAGTCTTCAGATATTTGTGCGATACCTCAAAGTATTCCTTGTGTTATCATAGTAACTTGACTGAAGACGATATTTCCCTTGATATTCATGGTTATGTGGATTCAGATTGGGCAGGTGATGTTGATAGCAGACAATCCACCGGTGCTTATGTGTTTACTTTATTTGGTGGTGCAATTAGTTGGATGAGTAAGCGATAGGCTGTGGTTGCTTTGTCCACTATTGAAGTTGAGTATATGGCAGCTACTCATGCTTGTAAAGAAGCCATTTAGCCTAAGAGACTGTGTTCAAATATTGGAATAAAACAAGGTGCGATGACAATTTATTGCGACAATTAGAGTGTGATCTATCTAGCTAAGAACTCAACATTTCACGCTAGGACCAAGCACATTGATGTACAGTATCATTTTGTTAGAGATATGGTTGAAGATGGTAGGGTGAAGTTGGTTAAGGTAGAGACTTTGATGAATGTTGTTGATTCTTTAACTAAGCCTATGAGCATAGAGAAGTTCATATGGTGTTCAGAGACTATTGGCCTTTCGGCTCATAGAAATTAAGAGATGATGTTTATACACCCTCCTATTTCTCTTGTAAGGTGTTCGACAAGTGGGAGATTTGTTGGGAAAATGTGTCTCAATCTTGCAATTACACAAGGTACTATCGATACATCAGCATGAGGGAGGGGAGGGGAGGGGGGCGGGGGGTGTTGGGGGGTACCCTCCTTGCAGGGGTCCAGGGTAGAGCCCCCGAAAGCCACATGTTATGCATATTTTATTATTGTAAATCTAGGCCATTCATCATTAGGTCTCAAATCTGACGGTAAATATTTTGTTGGCTTGACTTTCCCTTGAAGACAACCCTATTTTATGAGTGCATTGTATTATGACTATGTATTGTGATGTATTTTGAGAGTCTAATAGCGGTCGTGTTGCCTCTGGATCTTTGGTTGGTGATACTTGTGTGAGAAGATTGTTGCGCAAGTATATTGTAATCTTTGTGATTTATAAATAATATATTGGGCTTTTGGAGTGTGAGGTTTTTCTCCCGAAAGGGTTTTCCTCATGTAAATCACTGTGTTATGGTATGCATGATATTTATGTTTGTTTATGTTAAGTTTTTGTAACCATTGAAAAGATATGTAAAGTTTTGCATATCCTCCTCTCAAGATTAGTGTAGGAAGTTGTTATGATACCTTAGTTTCCTTACACTCTTCTGAAATATGCCAACCTAAAATTTCATAACACAAACAACAATCTGCCAAGAGATTAGCGTTAGCTTCCAAAAGTGATGATTAATTTAAAGAACTTGTTGTGACCTTTTCACACATCACCCCATTTAAAATGGGGACCCCTAATTTTTGCTCCATTCTAGTCTTTTGGCTTTGGTTTTCGTCTCTCTCTCTCTCTCTCTCTTTGCTCCGTCTGTCTTTCTGGGGTGTGCCCGCCTTTGAGCTTGAATTGAGATTTTGACTAAGTCTGAGAATTAGGGTTTTGGATCTTCCGGTCAGTCTAAAGTCGAATTGAGTGAGTGGATTGAAATATGAGCTTGGCATTGTATTCAGTAAGCTTCCAGCAGGTTCCCAACAAAATTTCATTGAATTCTGACAACTTACTATTTTTATTAAGTACCTAATTTGGAACATTTTCTCAACACTTTTGAAATTCTAACCGTTACATTGCATCTAGGACACTTTTAACTATTTGCCTGCAAGTTTTGAGCTGAAACGAACAACTTTCTATTTTTAGCAAGTATCACCTTCAGGAGCAGATTTTAGGGTTTGCATGTGAAGTTTTCCAGTGCATGTCGAAAATATTTATGGGTTTTCCGAGACCTACGCAATGGTATAACATGCAAGATGAGGTGATAACTTTCAGTAGTCTTCACTTCGGAGGCTATTGATGAGTTGCACGGTGCTATCTTCTTTATGAAGATTGGCTTGAGATCCGGGTACCACCAGATTCAGATGAGGGAGCAGGACATTGAGAAAACCGCTTTCAGGTGCCATTGCGGTCACTTCGAGTTCTTGGTTATGCTTTTTGGTCTAACCAATGCACCTACCACCTTTCAGGCTACCATGAACAGGGTCTTCAGTTCTCAGCTACGGAGATTCGTATTGGTCTTCTTCGATGACATCCTGGTGTACAGTAGGTCATGGGAGGAGCATTTAGCTCACTTAGATACAGTTTTGGGTATCTTGGCTGAGGAGTCCTTTTATGCCAAGGAATCCAAGTGTGAGCTAGGCATGGTGGAGTTGTATCTTGGGCACATCATCAGTGCCAAGGGAGTTAGTATGGACCCTGAGAAGGTCTAGGCTATAGTTGAGTGGCCAGTACCTGAGAACCTTACGCAGCTCAGAGGTTTCATTGGGTTGTGTGCTTTTTACAGGAGATTTGTTAGTGGGTTCTCACATCACGCCGCATCCATTACTGATTTGACAAAGAAAGGGGCTTTTACTTGGTCACCACAGGCTCAGGAGTGCTTTGACAGGTTTAAGGTGATCATGACTTCGTGTCCAGTGTTAGCATTACCTGACTTTACGAAGTCATTTGATTTGTTTTGCGATGCTTTAGGAGAGGGCATTGGTGCTGTTTTGATGCAGGAGAGGCACCCTATTGCTTTTGAGAGCAGGAAGCTTAGAGGCCCTAAGAGGTTTTACAGCATTTATGACAAGGAAATGTTAGCCATTATGCATGCTTTGGCTAAGTTCAGGCAATACTTGGTAGGCAGCAAGTTCAGTGTGCGTACAGACCACAATAGCCTGAAACACTTCCTTGGACAGCGAGACCTAAATGAGAGGCAGCAAAAATGGGTCAACAAACTGCAGTTGTATGACGTTGACATCACCTTCATTAAGGGGAAGCAGAATGTTGTAGCTGACGCCTTGTCTCGTAGACCTCAGTTGAATGCCATGGCATAGATCTCAGAGGATTGGAGGCATCGGATTATTGCAGAGTATGCTAAGAACCCATGGGCTTCTAGCATTGTTGATAGGACAAAGCAGGATAGTAGGTACACCGTTGTGAATGACTTGATCATTTACAAAGGGCGGATTTTTTTGATTCCTGATTCAGAGTTGAGGGATACAATTCTGAGAGCCTTTCATGACCTTCCTATGGCGGGCCATCCCGGGTACTTCAAAACATATAAGCTGGTTCGGGAACGGTTTACTTGGAAAGGGCTGAAAACTGATGTTCTTCAGTATGTTCGAGAGTGTTCTGTTTGCCAGCAGAACAAGCAGGAACACACATATCCTGTTGGATTGCTCCAGCCACTTCCGATACCTGACAGGAAGTGGGAGTGTTTATCGATGGACTTTATCACGGGTTTGCCGAAAACCCAAGGTAAAGATTGCATTTACATAGTGGTTAATCGGCTGACTAAATATGCGCACTTCTTTCCAATCACTACTACATTCACGGCATCGCAGACTGCAGAGCTCTTCTTCAGAGAGGTATTCCGGTTACATGGGTTGCCTCGGACGATAGTCAGCGATAGAGACAGTTAGTTCATGAGCAACTTTTGGCAGGAGTTGTTTAGGCTCTGTGGGACCGAACTGACACTGAGTACCAACTACCATCCACAGACAGATGGACAGACATAAATTGTCAATAAGTGGGTGGAAGGTTATCTGCGCAATTACATAGCTGGACAACAGAGAGCTTGGGTGAGGTGGATATACCTCTGTGAGTATTGTTATAACTCTACTCACCACATGACTATACAAATGACGCCCTTCATGGCATTGTACGAGTATGAGGCGCCCAACCTTTTGGATTTGATATTGAGTGATAGCAGAGTGCCTAGTGCAGGAGATATGATGCAGAGTCAGCAGGACATTTTGAGGTCTCTCAGAGACAATATTCATCGGGCACAGAATCAGCAGAAGCAGTATGCTGATCAGAAGAGGGTTGAGCGTTCTTTTGTAGTGGGTGACATGGTGTATCTCATGTTACAGCCATATCGACAGTCTACTCTGCGGAAGAGTGGTGCAGAGAAGTTGAAACCTCGTTACTATGGTCCATTTCGTGTTATCAGACGAGTGGGCGAGGTTGCTTATGAGTTGGACTTACCGGCGGATAGTAGGGTTCATAACGTATTTCATGTCTCACGCCTGAAGAAGGAATTGGGTCAGCATGTGATTTCCTCTCCAGTACTGCCACCCCTTGATGATGAGGGGAAGTTGATATTAGTGCCTGAGGCCATCCTCGATGTTAGAGAGAGACATCTTCGGAGGTGGGTTATGTTGTGACGTTTTTCACACATCGCCCCATTGCAAATGGGGACCCCCTAATTTTGGCTTTGCATTTGGTTTGATGTTGGTTTGTTTTTGCTGTTGTCTCTCTCTCGTTCTGTCTATCTTTCTGGGATGGGCCCGCCGTTGAACCATAACGTGAAATTTTGGCCAAGTTTGAAAATTAGGGTTTGAGTCTTCCTGGTTAGTTTGAGGTCAAATAAAGTGAATATATTAAAAATTGAGCTTAACATTGTTGTCAGCATGTTTCAAGTAGACTCTCAACAAGTTTTCATCTGATTCTGAGGTACTTACTATTTTTAGTAAGTGTGAAATTATAGGCAATCCGTTAGCATTTTTGAGATTCCGATAGTCACACGGCATTTAGAGCACCTCAGGCTACTCGCATGCAAAATTTGAGCGAAAACTGACAACTTACTATTTTTAGCAGTCCAGCTTTCGGGACAAATTTCAGGGTTCAGATGCAGAGTTTTTCTTTGCATGTTGGCATATTCCTTCTGGGTTTTTCGAGACCTTCGCGATGATATAACATGCAAAACGAGACAACTTTAAGAATTCAGTCTTCTGAGGCTATTTTTAGGGTTTGCATGTCAGGGTTTCTTTTGCATGTCAGATGATTCTTGATGGGTTTTTTGAGAGCTTCGCGATGGTGTGACATGCAAACTAAGATACTCGCTCAGTAAGGAACTTGCTATTTTTAGCAGGTGCGTCCCGACAGCCACCTCCCAGCACTTCAGAATCATGAGCTGATCGCAATGCCACAGAAACGAGAGCAAACAGAGATCATTTGATACGCATGCAGAGCGAATTAGGGTTCCCGACTTCGGAGCCTGAAAAGAAGGGTCAAAAGTCAGAATTTTCAAAAACCGGTGTAAACCACCGCGATCAGCGTCCTTCAGGCTATCTGCTAGTAAAATTTCAAGTCAAACGGAGCACTTACTATTTATAGTAAGTCAATTTGGAAACTGGCTAAAAATAGTAAATCAACTGCATGCGTTGATGTTGACAGTAAGGTCACGTGGAGAGGAGCGCCTCATTCAAATTTCAAGTCGATCGGAACAATGGAGCTATCAGAAACAAGAGGTTACTATTTATAGTAAACCACCTTCAGAAATAGGCTAAAAATAGCAGAGTGACTAAAAATGGCAGTGTCGACAGATTGATGGAGTCGCGAGGACCCAGTGTTTAAAATTTCAAATCAATCTGAGCCTCAGAAGTGTGAAAATTGAGGGGCTTACTATAAATAGCAGGACATTGTGAAATTGGCAGAAGTCAGGAAAAGGGACTAAGTCTGGAGTTCATCCTTCACCACCATCAGAATGCGCCCACTTCAGCTGGAGGCCTTGAGAAAAATACAAAATGTTGAACTTCCTGCAGGAACTTGAAAATGCGCCCTCAAGGTGAAAGCATAAAGAAAAAAAAAATAAAAATTTAAGTCTGAGACTTCGTCCACCTCCAGGGGTAAAATGCGCCCTCATCAAGCTGGAAGTCAAGAAAATGTTTAAGTGTTAATTTCCATCCTCCACCACCCCCTAAATGCGCCATCCTTCATGCATGTTCAAATGCGCTCAAAATGAAAAAGGTCAAAGGAGTCAACAACTTTTATCCTTCAGCCTAGGCAAAATGTGCCCAAAAGAGGGCATGTAAGGACAAAAACATGGAAGCTGAAAAATCATTTGTTGGAAGCGTGGTAAAAGTTATCCTTCTCATCATGCAAAATGCGCCCACATTTGAAGTCAACAAGGGAAGGCGTCAGAAAGTTATTCTCCTGTACATGCTATATGCGCCCTCATGCAAGGTAGAAATGCTTAAATTTTTTTCTAAGTGTGGGATATTCCTCACTACCTTCCATATGCGCCCATGTTTTAAACTTTATCCTCCACACATGGCCAAATGCGCCCTAACATGCTAAGAAGGTTGACTTTCTCCTCTCTCCTTTGAATGCGCCTATATGAGGGCATGTGAAGACAAAACATCTCCATGCGAAGATATCCATGCAAATTTAGAAGGAGACAAGGGCGTTGAAAATCATGTAATGGCTAAGTCAAAGGTGGCGTTTAAAGTTCACCCTTCTTCAGGTATGAAGTGCGCCCAAAGGGGAAGGGAGAATATTGCTAGGTGTGTTGAAAATTCCTCATAAAGTGCCAAATGCGCCTAAGGTGAGTGTAAGGTGGTGTTAAAAATTGCTAAGGCATTGAAGTATGCTAGGCGTGTTGAGTACTCCTCTCCAAGTGTGATGTGCGCCTAAAGAGTATAAGTTGGTGAAAATAAAATAAGCTAGGCGTTGGGAGTGGAGATGGAAGATACTACTAGGCGTGGTGAAGTTAAATGTTTCTCATGGTGATGAAGTGCACCTAATGTTTAAGTGGAGAATGTTGCAAGGTGTTGAAAGTTTTTTCCTAAGGCGTTGGAGTTTTAAAACAAAAATATCTTTCTAGTGTGAAATAAAATACTAGGTGGTGAATAACATAAAGGATGTGCCAGGCGTTGAGATTAAATATCCTCCACGACATGTGCCTTCAGGAAAATCTTCTAAGTGAGTTGATGGAATTTTCTCACCACTGGCAAGATGTATTGAAGAATGAATAAAATTTTCTAAGGGAAAATTTTTCAAAAAGAAATGCTAAGTGATTCAAAAATTTTCTAAGGCACAAATATTTTCTCCCTTAGAAAAATACCTAAGTCTGGAGAGGTGATGGAGTTTTTCTTGAAGCACGAGCGGAATTGCCAGAGGTGAAGTCAGTGACTGCCAGCTCCACAGGGTTGATATAAAGATATTTTCAAGTCAGAGCAACAAGAAATCTTCACAGAGGTGAAAAACGGATTTAAATTTTATAGATGAATATTTTCTAAGGTTCAAAATTCAAGAAAATTAGATGAACCCGTTCGTTGTGCACCCATGGGTTCCACGCGTTCTGAAGGAAATTTTCTTTTGGGTATTAAGGATCTTCAACAGGAAATGGATTTTAAAGTCTATCGTGCTTCGCCAAGCCTTCAGGATGGATATTTTTGATGGACACCAGAATTGATGAATTTTCCTAAGGGAAAATTTGAAAATTTTCTAAGGCAAAGAATAAATGATGAAGATAAATTGCCTTGGCCGATGAATTTGAAAATGATCGCCTAGATGATTTTTGATCGAGTTCTTGATGAAAGGATTTTTCTCGAGCTTGAGCTGGATGAAGTATCAGAGTGAAGTACGCCAGGGAGAATGCAAGATGGGTTGGAAAATTGGCTAAGGCATGAAGAATTTGAACGCGAAGTTGGCTAAAGAAAAACGATGAGCCCTTGAAGATCAAAGCGTGAAAATCGGGTAAGTAAGGTGAATTTATGTTACGAAGTGTTCTAATGCTCTTCTCCTTGCTTGTTTTGCAGGAGAAACGTCGAGGCCAAGCGTTGATGATTTAAGTGATCCAAGACTACATTTCAACTTCGAAGGGAGAAAGTTGCAAAAAAGTGGCTAAGTGTTGGGGCTCAAGTGACAAAGATGAAATGTTTTCAAAACTCAAGATGGAGAAAAGAATGGAAGCTCGAGCAAATCAAGAGTAGTTGAACTCCAGATTCTATCAAATCTTATTATCTGAGGAGGCGATCTTAGAGAATCTTTTACCCTCCAAGCGATCAACAGAGCGTGAAGATCGAGAACAGTGTGAACGCGTTTTAAAGATGGAATCTTCTAGAAGGATGCTCTACATTATGGCTCATTTATTACCCCACTCCTCTTGGTGGCGGTTTTTAGGGCAAATCTTGTTTAGGGCTGAGGTGGCACAATCTGGGCCATCCAGTCAATTGTAATCTGAGCTGTCCGTTGGACTTGGCCAACTATAAAAGGGGGAGTCCCCCTCATTTGTATCTTAGTAGACAGTAGAGAAGATTAGAATAGACATAGAGTAGAGGGACAACTTAGAAGTAGCTTAGTATAGATTGATAGTGTAGTTTGAAGAAGAGGGAAAGTTTTCCCTTTGCAAACTTTGTAAGAAATTGTTGTGAACACTCTCTCAATAAAAGAGTTTTTCATTCATGGTGAATTTCGTCTTTGTTGTGAGTAGCTAGCAAGGTTTCTTCGTCCTTCAGATTCAAATGGTAGCTCAATGTAGTATAATTTTCATTCCATGCAAGTAGATGTTAATTGTGGAATGTGGCTCTTCAGTTTGAAGCCCGAAGCGCCACTTGAGTCGTCTATCCATACCACTAATGTGGGCTCGCTGATGAATCCACCATCTCTGAGCAATGACCTCCTCAAAAATAGGAAACCCTAATTGCCCTTCGCGAAAAGGCCAACGGTGGAACAATCAAGAAGGGGACATTACAATCCGCCCTTCCCAAAATTGCTTGTCCTCAAGCAATACCACCACAACTCCAGTAGTTTGAAGACTAATCCATACGCAACAAGTATGATCCCTGGTTCCCAAATGCGTCTCAGGAACAACCCACCATGCTTCCGCTGCGCCACTCTGATCACATCAATGAAAATATCGTGCCAATGCTGCACTGACTCCCCTTGTAACTCCAAAGTGTTACCATCTATGATTCTCAAACTGAAAGATCTTAAAGGAAGGAAATCAAAATCATGCAACATCTCATGTCCACGATCCCCCGAATTAACAGTATCAACCATACTACTGTCAATCACCATTCTAAGCAATAGGAGAGATAGACTATTCAAATCAAAATCGAACTCCTCCGCATACCTCCACATGGTAACAAACGGGACCATGACTGCAAGTGTGACCTCTACAAATCTTCTTGCAAAGAGGAAGGCAATCCTTTGCAAGAGCTCAACAAATTCAAACTCAGGACCCCACATGAATTCCCTATGCCTCAACTGAATTATCACGGCACAACTAAGAAGTCTGAAGAATTTTTTCACAATTCCAACCCCAAGAGTCTCAAAATATAGATTCAAAACATGGAGTAACTCATTGTCATGAACCAATAATGAAAATAAACCATTAGAGTTTGCATCACAAACCTCCAAAGTAGCTGAAAAACCCGCTAAAGCCATCTCCATCAAGGAACTACCTCTTCTTTGATCAGGAGTGAGGTACCAACTCTCCTGAATGAAAGTAACTCCATAAGTAAGGTGGCTGGTCTGCCTCCCACCAGCAAACTCGTGTCTCAAAATCTGCCCTTGTCTGAGCTGAAAGTCACTTCCAAGAACTACCGATCGTTGATCTTTCCAACCCATATTCAAAATTTCTCTCCAATCCATTTGTTGATGAACAAACGGAACCATCAAGTAGCTGGAAATGAAGGGAACAACATCAACAAGTCTGGAAATTTGTTCCTTATCCCTCCAAGAATCTTTTCCATAAGTAATAAACTCAAACAACCCGAGTTGAGAATCCCAAGCATGGATACCCAACTGAAAGTGATTTTCAACACACTGAAAAGAAATCTCTACACATTCCCAAGTGCTAGTGAGAACCACATGCCTTCTCACGAAACTGATGCCCCATCGAGTAAATCCTTGAAGCTTAACCATGAAAGCTTCCACCTTAAGGGAGTATGAAACATAAAGTGGCTTCAAATTCAACTCCCAAAACTGATCAATGTGATTCCAAACATCATTCCACCCAAGGGATGGATTTTCAAGAGTGCAACTACCAAAGTCTAGTTCACCTTTGTCCCATTCCTCCTGAGTAGTAGGTCTGAAATCTTCACTCGTGGCTGCTGTGATGAAGTTACCAACAGCTACCAAGACTTGTCTCTTCAACACCTTGATGTCATAGATGTTGAAATTACCTTGCTTCGTCACCTCCCATGTAGAACCTTCATCCTCATAGCCACTTATGCATCCATTACTACTCAACATACGTGGCACATCCTCATGGAGTGATATCGAAGCAACCAAGCACTGGAAACCAAAATCAGTTTCATTCTCCATTTCATCCGCTACTTCATAGAGAGGATTATCATAACTTTTCTCATCACCTTCTTGAAAAAGAGGATTGTCATAAACTTGAAAGTCATTCCTTTCATCTTGCTGCTCCAAATCTGCACATGCAACCTTTGATTTTCTTGTGAAACCTTCAAGATCAAACTCCTCTCGAAGACTATCAATCTCATCAATTACTTGCTTGATTTCTCCAGCTCTTCGTGCATCCTCTTGCTCCTTGAAAAGTTTGAAATCTGCAAACTGGTCTTCAACCTTTCTTAGAGCCAACTGAGTTTCTTTCAACTCGTCCTCTGTTGATTTAAGCTCCAAGGTGAGCTCTTCAACCATACTCTCCCTTTCTTCGAAAACAATGAAGGCCTTCTTTGCAGATTCAACGGCATGATCTTGATCTTCAATCAAGTGTATGTATGCTGATTTCAATGACTCCAAAGAGCCTCTGATAAGTTGCAAGTTAGGAAGAGCAACTTCATCCTTAACTCCACTTCGTCTCTCTTCAGACTGAGCCTTCCAATAGAGATCATCAACCAAATTGTGTGTGCGATCAAATAGGGATAGCGTTTGTACTTCTCTTCCAAAAGATACCTTGCATTGATCTTCCCACTCATGAACATGCAAAGACGGTGAACTGCTGATAGGCTGCAACTGAAAATCAGAACTTCGTTCCTTGCCTTTGCTGCCCTCTTTGCTACTCCAACATTCTTGTACTTCACCACCAACTAGCAGAGAATGCTCATCATCATAAAAAGCATCATACTCCACAAATTCTTCAACCCATTGCTTGCAACCAGCTTCGTGTATTGATAAATCTGATTTGTGTTTAATAACACTTTCAAACTCTCCATCTTCAAGAGCCATATGGACTTCTAGCTCTTCTTCTTCATCACGGCCTCCTTGATCAAACATTAGACCAGTATCCAACCTGCTCAAGGAATCATGTTTGTCCGCTGTTCGGAAAGTTTCTGTAACCACAAATTCCTCTTTAGTGGCTGCAACCACTCCAAAGAGATCATTATGGAATTTTGTGGAACAATCTTCTTCTTCAAAGACAACTTCTCCTCCAAGGGCCACCTCATAGTCTACTGTGCAACCTGGTTCTTGTTCTTCATCAGGATCAAAGGGAAACTTATCCCACACAGGTTCTTTAACATAACTTGATGCCATCACACCCGGATCCCAAATGCTAGTGAGCTGATTAAGATGATCAACTGGAAAAAACTTATCATGCTCCCCTTGTAGTGATGACTCTTTGAATAAGTCAAGTCCTAATTCACTTAAGCTGAAATCATCAAAAAAGTTTTCTCCAATGGCTCAGTTTGCTGATCAATCCCATGACCAACAATGTCACCCCCGAAATGAAGTGAAGAATCTTCAATGTTTGGTGTTTGAAAAACTTCATCTTCATTATCTTCTATGGAACCCTCATGAGAGATTATGTTGCTGATTTCCTTATGTGGAACTTCTCGGGAAGTTGAGACAGCAACAAGAGCCAATCTATCCCTCACTAAATCTTCAACAAGAGGAGGTACAAACACATCGAAATCATTACCAACATCACCACTTTGGTAACGGTCATAAGCTGATTCAAAGACACCAATAGTATTTCCTTCAACTTGCTCTTCTTCACTTGCTATCACATGCAAGTCAAGGGGCGTATTATGAGGCTCTTCCACACACTCTTCAACTGTCACGTTTTCTCCTTCGAGCTCACGATCATTTTGATGTGATATGTGCACCTTGTTTGTGCCATCTTCAATGCTAGATGACTGATTTTTCTCTTCAACTTGCATATTTGTCGGCTGCAATCCACAAATAGGCACTTCATCTCCTTCCTTCTTTGATTCTTCGAACATAGCTTGTTCTGCTTCCCTTTTTATCCTTTTCCTAATGTGGTCCACCATCTTCCACTTTTCGGGCTCCACTGACGCCACACACTTCAAATGGGAATCAAATGAAACATTGTACCTATAATCATCTGGCATGGTTTGATATTGCTCACGGAGTTTGACAGCCTCATCTTCACATTGTCTTTTAAACTGTTTGGCATATTCAATGAAGTCCCTTACGACATCACTAACCTTACCTTCCTCCGATGCCATAGTTGAATCTGACTTCTCACGACCCATAGACCTTAGAAAATGCAACATCTTTGAAACTTCTGAAAGCTAATACTGAACTCAGCTCTGACCTCTGATGTAGAATCTGTTTTCTCTGTCAAGTGAAATCTGATGGGCACAGGATGGCAGGATCTTGGCTCTGATACCACTGAAATATTCCGAGCCAAATTTTTTCGTTTTTCAATTAACAGATTACAACATTTCAAAGCAGTGCACCCGTTAAGGTTAGAGAAAGAAACCAAAACGTGCAAGAAAGCAACTCTAACCAGAATGGCGCCGATGATGGCGAGCATTGGTCAGAGGATCTAAAACAAACTGCTTATGCTGGAAAAGGAACTCGACGCCAAGTATGTGCTACCCAATCCAATGCGGAGTGAGGGGCGACCATATGACGGAGTGAATACAAACAATGCTTGAAAAGAAAGTGCTGAAAGCTGAAACTACTCAACACCCAGAATGTGCTTGCTCACCCAGAATGGGGAGTAGCTACCATAGGGCGGAGTTACAACTAATTCACTAGTATAGAAAGAAAGAACGTGAATTACAATTAATGACAAAGCACTATTAAAGGATGCTGGTCAGTACTACTGCCAGATTACAATAAATAACTATTGCCTGCAATGTCAATATATTAGACTCTTTCCAGATAGAGTACTCAACGTTATTTCTGTTACAATCTCAAAATAAGCCTCCATGCCAAAACCCAAGTCAGAGAATGCAGATTTCTTGGACTGTCATAAACAGATCTGCACTTTTTACAATAATCAGCAGCTTACATCCACAATGGTTTGTTCATAACTTTCTCAAATGTTATCCGATTGATGCAAAATAAGATGCATTATTCTCTCAAGGCATAGGCGTCCATTTCAAGACACTAAAACTGACCAAAAAGACCCTAATTTGATTTACACGGATTTCAATGCACTTCTAAAAGGTACGGCCAAGCTGAGAAACTCGACTTGACTTTAAAAATTCAATTCACAATATTAAAATCTGCAATTTGGAGAATGTGGGCGCCTAGGGCTAACACAGACAATGCAAAACTACCCAGAACTAACTCTTTTGTATTTTTTGAGTTATGAATATAAACGTGGATCTGCTGTAGCTAATCTGCACTTTTAGAAATACCTCTAATATGCTGAAATCAGATCTAACTAATTACAATGATGATTACAATGCACAAAAACAAAGGCAAACTTACAAATGATTGAATCACTCATAAGCATGCTAAAATCTCCACTAGATGCTATCTTTCAAGCATGAAGTCGAGCCCAGACTAGGAGGCATTCATTCCTCGAAGAATTCCCGCAACCATTTCGGCAGCATAACATTAGCATAGTCCAAAGATAATCAAATGATGCACAAGACTTCCTTTTTATAAGCTTCGTTTGACTTCACGAAACCCTAAAATCCAACTCAAAGTTCAAACCCTAATCTCTTCCTTCAATATGGCATCCTTTTCACCTTTAGCTCAATAATCATATTTAATTAAAAACATCACCTTGATAAGTGCGCCCAATTTAGTTTGCTTGACTTAGGAGAACTCAACAAATATTAAATATAATCTTTATGAAGGCGCCACCCTTTGAGTCCACCTTTTAAAATAACCTTAAGTCATTCGACTAGGCCAAGGTGATAAATAACATTTTAATTATAATGTTATTTTAAGTGAAATGAGCTCGACTTCCCAGAACTGCATTCTGAAGCCCGAAACTGAATACGCCACTTGAGTCAACTGAAGGGGAAAGTCAACTGCCTGCTACCATCCTGTTTACTGCCAAAAATAGAATTTACTAAAAATAGTAAATTCCAGAAAATGCTCCGAATGCCGAGATGAACATACCGCGAAGCCCTCCGAAACCCGAAGGAATCCGCCATTGAATCCACCATCTCTGCAATGACCTCCTCAAAATAGGAAACCCTAATTTAACTGACTAGCCGGGTTTCCAAAAAGGCCAACGGTCACAAGAACAATTTTGAGAAGGGGACATTACACATCCTCAATCGAGCTGTCCGTTGGACTTGGCCAACTATAAAAGGGGGAGTCCCCCTCATTTGTATCTTAGTAGACAGTAGAGAAGATTAGAATAGACATAGAGTAGAGGGACAACTTAGAAGTAGCTTAGTATAGATTGATAGTGTAGTTTGAAGAAGAGGGAAAGTTTTCCCTTTGCAAACTTTGTAAGAAATTGTTGTGAACACTCTCTCAATAAAAGAGTTTTTCATTCATGGTGAATTTCGTCTTTGTTGTGAGTAGCTAGCAAGGTTTCTTCGTCCTTCAGATTCAAATGGTAGCTCAATGTAGTATAATTTTCATTCCATGCAAGTAGATGTTAATTGTGGAATGTGGCCTTCAGTTTGAGCAAGCTTCGTCTATCCATACCACTAGTGGGCTCGCTGATGGTGAGTTTGCCTTGCGTGGTCAACTGGAACATCGTGGATTTAACTTCGTTTGTGATTCACACGTTGGTATGTGTCGTTGTGACGGTGTCTTCGCGTTGAATTATGATCTGAACACCTTGAGCTACTCCTCTGAAGATTGCATCGGTTCTATGGAGGCTGTCCGAAGCGAGGCAAAGCAGAGCCTGGTTGAAGCTTGTGAAGATTGATCGCCATGTCCCACGCCTTAGAACAGATTTAGAATCTCTAAACTGTGCAACCCATTTACATTCAGTACTTGTTGATTAAAATAGGAAACAAGAACTTCATAGACAAATCTTTCGAGCATTTGAATTCCTTTCTCCGCTGACGAACAATTCCGTAAGTTCCCCTTGAAATACCAGCAAATCACATCAAGCCAAACTGAGCCTATTCGCATTAAAAGAACCTTGGAGTTGAATGCACGAACTTTCTTGCAATCTTAGCGTGCGGAATACTTTGATCAAGAGAGAATAGGGTAGCCGTTGGCGACTTTATTCTGCGTTGGTGCGGTCACGAAAAACACATCAACAGGTTATCAGAGAGTATTTGATCAAATGGAGAGACTTGCCGGTGGAGGATGCTACTTGGGAGTTAGAGGAGATTTTACAGCATCCAGAGCTGAGATTGCTTGAGGACAAGCAATTTCAGGGAGGGCGGACTATAATGTCCCCTTCCTAGACAGTACTGTTGTGTCAGTGGTTTGCCTATTATCCCGATCCTCGTAGGCTGGCAGTTGTGTTTAGAGGATCAATTGAGGCAGTTATCCAGCGTTGGGAACATCTCTCCAGTAGTTGATTCAGGTTTGGGCCTTCATAGACTCTTTTAGAGTGGTTTTCCAGATACTTACTATTTAATAGTAAGTCAGGCAGGCGAGAGCTGCTATTTTGGGCAGGGCACCTGGTTCAGCTAGTCAGTTCAGTTTTGACCCAGTTTGATAGTTTGATGAGCAGATGGAGAATAATGGAGCATTTAATGATTATTGAATAATTATTATTTTGACTTTATATTATAAAGTCATTTTAATGATTTATTAAAATATTAATGATTAATGGCATATTATAAAGTATTTAATACTTTATAATAAAGGAGAATTATTATTATAATGAATAATTATTTATTCATTAAAAGGGGACGCCATTATTTTAATATTATTTCCTAAGTCAAAGAGGCGAATTAATATTAAATGCATTTTAAATGATTTTTACAAAGGGGGTTGAATTATTGAGAGAGCATATATATTCAGTTGAAGGCAAATCGAATTCATTATGTGATTATTCTAATTTGTCTTTATTCATCTCTCAGAGAGCATTGGGGTTTGAGAAACCGGGGTTTCTGCAGATCAACAGGTTTTGAGGAACGTTCCCTCTTCAAGATCTGACATACCGAGACTGTGAAATATCAGTTGAAGATTGTCAAACATGGTGACTTCATACAGAGGTTGCAGTTGAGCTTATTGAATCGATTCAAGAAAGGTTTGAGAAGAATATTTATCAGTTATTGGTGGCGACTTATTTGAGATCCATTCACAGTGTTCTGGCACTTTCTTCTAGAGGCCGTACTACATTTATTGCTGCTGGCTGGGCCGTACTTTTCTGTACCAGCAAGGGCCGTACTTCTTAACTGGAGAACTTGCCTTCACTTTTTGGTCTTCTGCCTTTTGCAAAGTGGACGCCTAGGGTTTTTGGAGACATTTCATCAGTTTCGAGGTGGAAGATTGCATCATACCTTTCAGCTGTACCATCTCAATCTCTATTTCTGGTGCCTGCAAGCTTGTCCAGGTTTTCCAATAAAATGCTTGCCGTTTTGTTTGAACATTAAATATTGCAGTTGTAATCCTTTGGGAAGATTAATAAACCATCTGGCATCGTGATTTGATCAAGTTCTGTAGTTTTTATGCATCTATTATTTTATATTATTTTTCCAGTCAATTCTTGCAAAATCGCAAATTCTTCTTTTAGAGCAAAAATACCAAAAAATCACAAATTCAGAAAACAAAACAAAAACCTCAGTATTATTGGTCAGTGAGCAGGTTGAGAGACACCTGGTCTCTTACAATCATAATCAGCAAAGAGGCTTTGCTCTTCAAACATCAACTTTTCTGATTTGCTTTCATTGGCAAGATTTTGAAAATCGGCTTTTTTACTAATGTCTTCACTACATAACTCCTGAATAGAAGGCTTGTCAGCAACTTCTTCAAGCAAATTAGTACCTCTATCTTTACCTTTCAAGTTCTCGTACTCTTCTTGTGTGTCAATCTGAAGGGCACCCAAACCGTTTTCTGACTTTAAAACATTCTTCTCTTCAACATAAGAATTCACGTTCTTATTAGCCTTTGCTGCAACTTCTCCTCCAATGATCACTTTATTGCTTGCAATGCAAATTGAACTTGGAACTTCATCTGGATCAAAAGGAAATGTATCCCACTCCGGCTCATTATCATATGTTGGTGCCATCATGCCCGGATCCCAAATTTGAATGGTTTGATTGTATTGATCAACAGGAAAGAGATCATTATGCTCCTCTTGGATTGTTGACTCATTGAATGAGTCACTCCTCATTCCGCTCAAACTGAAATCTTCATTAGTAACTTCCTCCAAGAGCTTAGTTTGATGATCAAGCTCAATACCACCTGTGCCACCATCATCATATTGGAAAAAAGAGTCATCAAAGCTGGTTGCTTTGATTACTTTATCATTTTTATCTTCAACAAACTCATCATGAATAAGTATGTTGCTGATTTCTTCATTAGCAGACCAATGAATACCCAAGAGGTCTTCTTGGCTACTTGTCAAAAGTTTATCTTGTGAAAACTCTTGAGAGGTTTGAACAGCAGCAAGAGGGGAATAATCTTTCACCAAATCCTCAATAAGAAGAGGTATAAACACATCGAAATCACCGCCAACATCAACACCATGGTAATGATCATAAGTTGGTTCAAAGACACCATTAGTATCTTCTTCATCTTGCTCTTCTTCAACGAACTCATCCCACATAATAGTACTTCCATCATCTTCTGTGAAGCCATTTGTCTCGAGATCTTCATCAGTTGGATCCTTATTAGGACTCAAGATTGCTGTTATGTTCTTCGTACCCAAACAATCTTCATTTTTTCCCAACTTATGCAAGTCTACCGGTGTATTTTGAGATTCTAACTTAATCTCCTCATTTGCCAAGGTATCTTTGTCAAGCGCACTATCATTTGAAAGAAAAACGTGCACCTTGCTCGTGTCTTCTTCAGCACTAGCTTACTGATTATTCTTTTCAATTTGCTTACATGTAGGTTGCAAGCCACAAACAAATACTTTTGCTTCTTCCTTCCTTGATTCTTCAACCATGGCAAGTTCTGCTTCTCTTTTAATTTTTTTCTTGATGTAGTTGACCACACCCAATTTTTTAGGTTTCACAGCTACTACACAATTCAAATATGTGTCAAAAGACACATCATTCTTAAACTCATTTGTCATGCTTTGATATTCTGCACGGAATACAGAAGCATCATGTTCACATTCCCTCTTAAATTGTTCAACATATCTAATGAAGTCCATTGGGGCAACACTAATTTTTCTGTTCTCCCAACAAGATGGCAGGAACTTCTGCTCTGATACCACTGAAATATGCCAACCAAATTTTTCTTTGAAATTTTATAACACAAACATCAATCCGCCAACAGATTAGCATTAGCTTCCAAAAATGATGATTAATTTAAAGAACTCAATGCCAAGAATGTTCATCAAGATCCTTCAAAAGGCGAGGTGATAGCATATGGCAGAGTAAGCAACTAAAACTGAAAATGAAACTCAACTGGAAAGCTAATAGGCGGTGAACCAGCCATGAAGAGTACGCGTTACCACTTATTCAGTGGAGGGGAATAAACAATACAATGCAAAGTAATTCATCCGCTTAGTGGGCATGCACTCCACGGTGGGGATTTGCCACTTATAAAAGTGGGTGATTGAAAGAAGATACAATAATAGATTTTTCCACACTGGCGGTAAATCATCCAGGGGTTAAAGTGGTTGTAAATAATTCACAAGTAAATGCAGAAAATGAAATGACTGGATTAGTACTACTAAATCACAGTCTTACAATGTAACAAATCTGCAATTTACAAGTGTTACAATAATAAAATCAATGCAAACATTTGAAAAATGATTATTTCAGTATTTAACCTTCTTAGTCACCAAAATGTAAGCCAAAACCTGAATAATTAAATCTGATATGAATAAACAGTAGACTGAAATTGTTAACCAGCAAACTGTATCACACCCAAAATGTTCAAAACTCTCCAAAGATACCTCTGAATGACCTGAGATGAATTGCAAAGTATTCTAGGATGTTGGCATCCAATTTCCAACTCACAAACTGCATCAAAAGCTCATTAAACAATTATGCACAAATTCCAAGGCAACCTTAGCATGGTACAGCCTCCAAGAGGGGTGATTTTCACTTTAAAAATCAGAACTTCAAATTAAAATCTGCAAACTCCTAGGATGAGTCGCCTCTGGCATAGAATCAATGTGAGCATTTACCCAAAACCAAAACAAAGTCATATGAAGAGTTGTATATAAAAACCTACTTTATCCATGAAATAACCAACAAACACAAACTAGAAATTATTAGCAAATTCTTCAACTTTGAAGCTCAATATGTACTTTTGGATGAAGCACACTTTCAATCAATCTTCTGGGGAACCATAGTTTCAGGCTCAAAGAATGGAGTAAAAGTTGCTAAGCTTCCCCTTAGCTAGGTTCTGAAATCAATTCAATAGCATAAGTTTACAATATTTTCCAAAGATGAGAATGAATGAGCAAGGCCTCAATAAATAAGCTTCAAATGGCAAATGAAACACTCCAAATTCCAAGAAGTCGAATCACTTCAACTTCCAAAAGGGACGCCACTTCAACCATTCACTTTATTTTGAAATAATAAAATATTATTCATCTTCTCTTTTTGGAGTCCATTTCAAAATGCAACAATAAAGCATTTATTAAATCATTAAATGCTCAACTTGACCCCTTAATGTCCCCTCTTTAAAACAACTTGAAGTCATCAAGGCTAGGCATGGGGTACAACTTAAAAACATGAAATTTACTAAGTATAAAACTTAGTCCAAGGAGATAACCAAAACCAATGCCAATATTGAAGCTGAGGGATTGCCAAAAATAGCATGATGACCTGAGCTGAACTACTGATGATGCCACTGCCAAAATTAGACTTACTAAAAATAGCCAATGCTAAAAATAGTAAGTTCACCTCAAAACCAACATAAAGGTGAACTGAGCTGGAAGCAAGACTTACTGAAAGTGGAAACCCTAAATTTGCACATCTAAGTAGTCTACAGATTTCCGGAAATAGGCCAAATCCAAATGAAGAGCGTAGGGCTAAATTGGGGACATTACACCTTCCCTTCAGCTGGAGGGTCCTGATGCATCTCAATACCCCCTAGAATTGTCTCTCTCTGAACCCTGTGAAGACTCCCAATGTGCCTTGAGAATTCTTGGGATTGTTTCACCTTTTGGATCTATGGGGGCTGCCAATGTCCTTTTCTCAATTCCCTTTGAATATATCTTTGTTCCCTATCACTCTTAGAAGATATGAAGTTGATTACATACAATTATTACAGGCTAGTAGGAAAGGTTTTCTTTGATATCATTGTAACAACCAACCCTGATATTTTTTTGGTTTGTTTGTTGAGTGTAATGTGGATTGCAGGTTTGTTCTTGCATTCAAGTGTTTTCAACATAACATAACATTAAAAAAAAACATAGCAAAGAAGGAAATAAACCATGAAAATGCATTATCTTCACATTGAATCATTACATATCATGTTTGTGTTGATAACAAATGAAATCAGACTTAATGAAAGGTGTTTCAGACATGGAAACAATGATTATCAGACCTGATAACAGTCATACATGGGCAGCAAATTGCATACAACTCCTTATGGTAGTCACCAAATGCATCAACTATCAACTCCCAACACTCTTTCACATTGGCCAATGATTACATGAGAAAAGACACCATTATTTCGCTGTTGCAGACCTTGAAAGGCACTATTCTATGAAAGTAGTTTGAAAATGCAAACCCTGAAATGTACGGCTCCCTTGGAGGGGCGACCAGCTCCCTAAATTCAAATCTCCATCAAAAAATTCAAATGATCACTCTAATTGTGACGCCTAGTTGTGAGGAATTCCTTTGAGACAATGCCCAAAACGAAGTCTCAATCACCAACGAAGCTACAAGGAAATTAGCACTTCCAGCCACTGTAAAAATGTGAATTTCTGGAATTCTAAAAATACATATCAGACCTCTGAAAATGAGTCTAAACACCTCTAAACACACACCAAAATGTAGCAATGCATCGATCACACCAAAATCTCCGATCTCACATCAAAATACGAAGACCTTCATTCTAAACCTCCAAAATGGTGAAAATCAGAAACTCTATGAGTGCAAAGGTGATCCCTGAAGTAGAATCATTCCTTTTGGCTAGGGTGGATCTCTCACCACCGAAACCAGCAACCAAAGATGAGGATTTTCGTCCTCAACTAGTACAAAATGGAAATCTGGAAGCAATCCAATAACATCCTGTTATATTGCCGAAATAGAGATAATGAAATGAGAGCCCAAGAGGTGAATATATAGAAGAGGGGAGGAAATTAGGGCAACACAAATTCAATATCACTTTTCCCTCCAAGAAGTCACTCCCCCTTCATGAGCCTTTTAATTTAGTTTTAAATTCACTTATGTCTCCCCCAAGTTTGGTGTCCACTTTTGGAGGCTAAAAATTTGTTTTAAAAGACAACTTTATTCACCTTACTCCTAGGCGTGAGACACGGGCCTTTTTATGAACACATGACCCTCACTTAAGTTATAAAGGAACTTTATAACATAACTTAAGTGACAGAAATATAAATATTAATTTGATAACCCTTAGAACTCACCAATGCTCAAACAAGAAATATTGCAATGATGGAGAAATAGGGGCTAGGACTAGTTGCTAAAAATAACACTTACTAAAAAGAGCAACTTATAAAAATAGTAAGTGTGCCCAAACACCACATTGGCACGATTTGAGATGCACTAAAACTTACAATAAATAGTAAGTGCTAAAAATGGCCACTACTATAAATAGTAACCCCTGTCAAAAAACGTTGAAAACCACCACAAAGCCCAACACAAACTCTAAGTCCCCTAACCAACTCCACGTAGCCTACAAGAACCCTGGAATAGGCTAATGGAACTCCTCAAACTGATCAGGTACAAGAAGGGGACATTACAAAGTTCTATAATTAACACTACAAAAAAAACTCTTCACCACTCAAAAATTCAGCATAACAAAAAAAACTTCCCAATTGCTTTTCCATCCTCCCAAATGTAACTTCCAATTGACTTTCTTGAATTCACTTTAAAAATTAATCTTTTAAATGAAAAAGGATGTCACTTTTAAATCACACCCTTTAAAAATTAATTTTACTCTTTTTTACGAAACCCCTTATAACTCCCCTTCAATAATATTTTAATTAACATTAAGTTTAATAATAAATTAATTTAAAACATTTGCGTTAAATTAAAATATCACATTATCACTATATATTGAGAGGGTACATTACAAATCACATACAGTTTTTCTAAGTTGCCATCCATGATGAATTTCTTGACGGTTCCATCTCAATACAGTGAAGACACCATTCCTAATGAGCAACTTTATGTTTTAACTTTATTATCCTTAAAACTAACATATAGTGGCTAGTCTTTTTCTGTCACCCATGGGGGGAACTTTTGGATTTTGAACTCTTGCGTTACTCCTTTTTGTTAAAAAATGTGGCAGCTAGACAGGAGAGGAAAAACATCTTTGTAAAGAACCTAGCCCCTTCTTGTGTAAGACATAATAATAATTATTGAATACTGAGTAGAGTCCTTTTCTTTAGTTAAACCTTGTCTTAGCTAAACTCTTGTAAATTTGTGTTAAGAATTCATTCCCTGGTTCACGTCATTTCTAAGCTGCTATTTTATGTTACTTTATTTTATTTTTCCACAAACCTTTTAGGTTCTTTTTTTTAATTTTTTAATTATAAATAAAAAAATATGTGTGTGTGTATACAAGTGGCCTAATTTACTAAAGTTTTAAAGTGAAGTTTCCAAAAACGCTTTCCTTGTTTAGACACCACTTCCATTTTCCCATGTCAGGCTAACAGATGAAACTGTTAGTGCTTTATTTCCTATTTTGGCATTTAATGTCAAAGGTTTCTAATATCTTAAATTCAAATGTAAGAATTTGATATCAAATAATTATAAATCCTTGATCTAGTTAGGAAAATTAATAATTTTGAATGCTGTCTTCTTGTAGAGGTATATTCATTTCCTATTGCATGATGAGCAGGTCTGACCAAGAGAAAATGGTGTTGGTTGACATGCACTCAACACCTGGCCAACCTTGGGACTATTGTCCAATGACAACCTTGAGAAGAATCGCAACTAAATTGGAAGAAGAATTTGGTTTGGTATTGAAATATGGTTGACTTACTGTTAAATGGAAATTATCACTTTATTGTTTTTCTATTGTCAGAAAAATTGTGACAACTTTGCTATGTTTGAAAATTGTAGTGGATTTTGATTTAATGATTGTAACTGTACAGGTTGTAAATGCTGGTTTTGAGAGTGAGTTTTATCTACTAAGGAGGTTTGTCTTCATTTAGCGTGTGATAAACATGCAGTCTTTTCCGAACCATCAATTTATGTTGAATCAAGGATTTGATGAATAGAATATCATATACTGGCAAGCTAGCAGGCTAAGCTCTCGTCTGGAAGAGATAATTTAATTAATGTTTTAATTGTTCAGGGAAGATAATAACAATTGGGTTCCCATTGATTCCACACCGTACTGCTCAACTGCAGCCTTTGATGGTGCAGCACCTGTTCTGTTGGAAGTTCTTAAAGCTCTTCAAAGCATGCATATTTCTGTAGAGCAGGTATTCATGTTATTAAAAAATTAATCTTGTCATTTGTGCATTTGGGTTTATGTGTACATGTTTCTTCTTGCACAACATGCTTGTTTATTGTTTCTTTGTTTTGATTATATTTAGTTCATTTGGGATTATATAATGGTCAAACATAGAAGCAGATATCTTTCTTGGGAATTTCTTGGCATACCAAAAGATAATGATATTTTCAAATTCTTGGGATATTATAAAAAAAAACTAGGAAAATATTGGGAACCCAAAAAATGCAGTAAAATTAAATCATTCCATGAAGCCATTCTAAGCATCTTTGACCATGACTTTGACTATCCTAAGCATGCCAAAAATTGAAGGAAATGTCACTTATTGCAATATTACATTATTCCAGGTGTCTCCATATAAGTGGCAGCATCCCTCCCAAACATGGGGATTTAGCATGGGTTGACCAGCACTAGAGATAAATAGTTTTTCACAAATTTGGCTTGTCTGCTGACCCTCAACAAATAATTCCTATTACAACTTTATATTTGCTTGCAAACCTCTATAAATTTGTTCCCGCAATTGCTTTGACTCTGGAAGAAATGTATAACTTCAACCCAATCTCGAAGATTCAATCCAATGTGAATCTTGACTAAATCCACCTCCAATTTGACTAGAAAGAAAACACTTCTCCGAAGCCAATTACCCTTAGGGTTTTCGTCCTAGGATTTTTGAGTTGAACGAAAGTCAAATCTTCACAATGTAGAATAAAAAATGACCAAAGATGTGGAATTTCCTTTTGGCAACTCCTTTGATCTTTCAAGAAGTTCATAATTTAAAAATCACTTTGTATAATTTAATCCTTTTAACTCCTCATAAAGTGACCTTATATTATTTTATTTTTGGCCCCAACTTAAGTCACTTTAAAATATTAAAATAAACAAAATGAATTAAATACATGTTGCCCAAAAGATAATTATTTGAGACAAATTTATTTAATTAATTAATTATTTGAGACAAATTTATTTAATTAATTATATTATTCCCTCTACAAAACCTCAAATTAGCTTGCAGGAATGAAATAGGATAAAGGGTCCTCTCCAAACACCTAGGCTGAAGAAGGGGGCATTACAAACTTTGATCAACATTTCTTTATTTAATCATCATAAGCTTGATGTTATTTGCCAATATAGCAATTCAGCATCACAAACTTTGGTAGCACCTTGTATAATATTGAGCTGAAATGTACAGTCGATCTATCTAAATGCATGCAAAACAAATATTACTAGAAACACCTATTGACCCAACTCATTTCCTTTCTTGAATATGCTTCCAAGATGGAAATGTTTGAGACACTTGAAAAACATTTCTTGACATTATTTTATTTTTTAAAATATTTAAAAAAATAAATTATAAACCATCTAAGAGTTTACTGCTGTATTTTAAATTATAAACTAGGGCCATTACGATAGAGAAGATCTTCAAGACAACGAAATGACCCATTATTTTAAATTTAACTTAATTTTTTTAAAATATGACTGACATGCATTATACAGCCCATCATAGTCATTTTTTTTAATGATTGTCACTCATGCATGATAGTCATTTTAAAAAAAAAATAGTGATTGTTGTGTGCTGGTGAGAGTCATTAATTTTTTTAAAAATGGCTGTCATGACTCATGGGCTATTTGACATCCACTATATAGCTGTTTACTCCTTAATGTTACTTGACCGATTAATACAAAGTAAATGGAAATATATAATAGCAGTAATAAAATATATTAATTATTTAGAAAATGCACAAAATATGTGTTGTATTCTTTATTCATCGAATAGGAAATAAGTACAAAATACAAAATGTGTCTGATCCCTGACTACAAATGCAAACATACAATATATAGCCAACCGATGTTGGTTGAGGATACCAACTGTCAGTGAATACCAAGTAGAACCACCCAACAATCAGGGACTTAAATTACATATTAATATAATTATTTATTTCTATATTTCCAACTACATCAACCCCCCAAAAAGAAATTTGTCTTCCAGATGACTACAACAAAATTGGGAGCTGACAACCCAAAACCCCAATTACAATTACTGAGGAGGGTGAGAGGACGTCTCTAGATGAATGGACGATGTAGGGGTAGACATTAGTGAACATAATTCCTACAAACTGGGAACCTCCTCCTTGCACATCCTCAGCTAGTGCTTGGCCATTATCTCTTGTTCTCTTTTTTCCTTCACCATTTGCATAGCCTCCATCAACTGGTATTTTTCTTGGTCAATTTCTTTGTCCTTCTCTGCCAGCTTGGCATCCATGGCCATAACTCTCTACTCTGTCTCCTTGATCTTTTCCATCCTGGCCTCCACGACCGACCCTCTGGCTCACTCATTGGTGGTGAGTTGTGTCTGCTAAGCTAACTGCTCTTGAAGTTTTTGTGTACGCTCAGCTAACTCCTCTCGTACCTTCTGCACCATTTGCAGAGCCTCATTCTTCTCATGTATGACATCGTCAATGGATGCCATCTGATGCTTCAACCTATAGAATACATCCTTGAAGGAAGCCTTTATACTGAACAAGGTTGAGATCACCTTAGCATCCCTCCTCCCTAGTGAAGGTCTGATAGGGTGCCAGGTTTTCATCATTGTCAGAGTCTCAACTCCGGTCCATCCTTTGACAGTGAAACGACGAGCAAATTCTCCCTTCTACTCTATTTGCACAAACACATGTATCCTCTGCACCTCCTTTGCCATCAATGGAGATTGCCCAATGTCCAATCCTTTGGATATGTCGACCACTTCCTATATCACTGTTGCCATCGATTGGAGGTCTTAGATGTACTATTGGACCATAACCAATGGATCTATCTCGTCAAGCTTGGCTATCTCAATGATTAACCCTTCAGACCCACTCAAATTATCCTCCTCCCCCTAAGCCCGATGGGTTGGGCGGTAACTCCTATGTGGCCGAAGGTGATTGAGGCATCTAAGGGAGTCCCCCACTCTCTTGAGTGTGCATGGCTTGCGGTGGTTGTTCCTGTGAAGATCTTGGCTCTATACCCTTAATGCATGCTGACAGGTCCCTCAGCTAACTCTTGAAGAACTAGGTGAGGGGGATGATGGAAGCTCTATTGGTATCTTGAGCATAACTAACCACTAGTCAGTCTATTTGTGTGTGACATCTATGGGTAAGAGAATATCCTTTGGCAAGGTGTTTGGCAATGTAGAAGCTATAGCTGATGGCACTGGAAATCCAATTGGCAATCTTGAGAATGTGTTTGGCAGCCCGGTGGTGCTCTGGCTCCAGTGCGCTAGTGGTGTTGGCGATAGCCTTGGCAGTCCTAGAAGTGGGCTTGGTGGTCCTAGAAATGGGTCTGGCAATTGTGGGGTGGGCTGACATTAGTACTATTAGTGGTGGCATTACCATTGGTGGTGTAACTAGAAATTCCACCAATGGTACTAGTAGTGTGCCTTGTAGTATGGGTACTGCTAATAGGGTGACTAGCTATGGTAGTAGCACTCCTATAGCCGTCTCACCCATTAGTAGCCCCTCGTCTATGACTATCTCTAGTAGTGATTGCACATTGGCTGCCAATGACAACTCTTCCTCTGTTGGTGTGGTGGCCAATGTGGGGGAGGATAACTCTATTGGTGGATCCTCTTCTGCACTATTGCACAATGCCTCTCTCTATTTCCTCTTCTATCTTGTTGGCTTTGTTGTCTCTTCTTCACTTATTGCTTGTATGTCAAGAGTGGCCTAGTAGAATAATGTTGACAGTGATGGGTTTATCTCGACTACCTGTTGGAACTTCTCCGACTTGTCGGTGGAAACTTGCTTGTGAATAGCATCTACTAGAAGGGCAATGTCATGTTGTGTCATGTAAAAAGCCTTATGCTTCTGTGGCAAGAATTCTTTTGATCCTCTTTGACAATAGTTTGGACTAGTTCTACACTTTCCCTCGATCATGTAGTTGATCATCCATATTGCCACATTGGAAGCCCTGCTCGCTCCTGTCAATTTGCACTTGTTTAAATCCATTATACAATGTTGGGATTAAGGTGTCTCAACCTTACAGAGTCCCTTGATTTATTTATTAATTATTGACCCCTAAGTTGTTGATTTAATTTATTAAATGCAACAATAATAGTTTCCAAATTTCTAAGTTGCTTTGTGGGACATAGTGAGAAGTTGGCATCCTACATGCAAGGTATGAAGTGCAAGATTGTGACACATGTCACATGGGCGATCAATTGGGAAGGAAGCAAGCATTAAACCCTCTAGAATGGGCGCCATGTTGACATGTGGCAGTTGGTTTTGGAAACAAGCATTGGGGGGGTCCACTTATGTGCAAGCTTATCTCTTCTAAAAAGTGGAGGCAAGGAAAGGTGACACTTGTCACCTAAGCGCTCATTTGAGTATTACAAATTGTAAAAACCTCTAGGAGGTGGACCTGGATGCCATGTGGCATGTTGTTGACTTGTTGACTAAAGCTTGGAGAGAAAACTTTCTTAACAGAGGCTGAGTTGTCACTCAGAGTCACTAGGAGTTGTGGGTGAGTTACATTTTGACAGTAAAGCTGATTTTCTCTATGGAGTGAATAGCATGTGAGTTTTCTTGTTTTTGGAGCTGCAAGCCTTACATGTGGTTGCATGTACGTGCATGTTTGATAGGTTGCTAATCGGGTTAGTTGGGGCTCGTGCATGTTGTTGATTTTTAGTTTGCATGCATGTAGAGATCAACACATGGCAATGCTATATGCTCATGTATAAAAAAAGTCAAGATGCAATCCAATCTACTTAATTCCTCCTTGGACCTGCGATAAAACAAGTCTTCAAACCCTAGCTTTCAAAGCCCTAACTCCATTAAAGCATGCCAATTAAGCTCCATGATGAACTCTATGCGAATTCACCTCTCATGGTGGAATGGGATCATCGGCACACCACTAAATTTCAAGGAAACACCACCTTGAATCAACTAGAATTCACTTCTAGCCAAGAGAAAACTCTCAATGTTTTCCAAAAAATCAATTCAACATAATGCCTCTCAAGCCATTGATGACTTCTTAAATAATGCTCTAAACCAACCCTAGTCCAAACTGCCATAGGGGAGGATCTGATTTTATCTTATTAAAAATTAAAATATTCAATGCCTTCTTCACTAAGGCATCTAAACCGCCCTTATCCAAACCGCCATAGGGAGGATTTGATTGTCTTAAATATTAAAATCTTCAATGCCTTCTCCATTAAGGCACTAAACCGCCCTTGACCAAGCTGAGTTAGAAAAGAATCAAATTTGATCTTAAAATATCAAATATTAGACGCATTCTTCATTAAGTCTTTAAACCGACTTAGGAGAGAGAATTGACTTTTGAAGATAATCAGATTCAATCTCATATGGGTCGACCAACTCATGATCAGATTTGATTATTTTTGGCCACTTAAGGAAGAAAATAATATTTTATTTGTTTTGAAACTTCCCGCCTTGATTGCTTTGACTTTGCAAGTGGAACATGGAATGATAATAAAATATAATCAACATTATATTTTATTTTCCATTGAGGATAATTCCCCTTCCAAAAGCAACTCATCAAAATTATGATTCTCATGGCCAAATATCAGTTCAGGATCAAATCAGCTACCTTGGCAAACTTCTCCAATGACCAAGGTTTTCAAATGATCCTCAAAATTGAAAATCATTACTTAGGTCAGAATTGGGGACATTACACTTACAAGGTTCTCCAACCTATTTCCGGTGAACATTGGGAGTTTATGCCGCTCCAAATTCGAACTTGCGGGGGGAGTCACCATCTTACCTCTTTGTTGCGCCTTTTGTGATGATAACCTATTTGGAGAGTTTTGATTATTCATACCTTTTGGTGCATTCCTTGCACTCTCGGACACGCTACAATCCTCTATTTGTCCCTCTTTAGTGTTCGTCACTCTCGGGTTGCCTTCAAGGTCCCTTCGATGCTCCCTTTGTCCTGGTGTTTTCGGTTCCAGTTTTCCATTGTTCATTTCTCTTGTCAATTTCCAGTTTTCAATTCGGCGTATGGTAATTGTCAGACTATCGATACTGTTGAAAAACAAGATAAAACTTTACAGTGAAAATATGCAGATAATTTTATGCATCCAAATCAATAGATAGTAATAAATCAGAGATGAAAATAGATTACAATAAAGATGCAAACCATAACTCAAGAATTATGTGGAGAAACCCTTTTGGGAATAAACTCCACACCCAAAGAGATCCAAGAATTGTATTAGTCCTTCAAATGAGTTACATCAATACAACTTCTCCCTCTGAATCACTGCAACACTTCATAGCTTCAACAACCTGCAACTTAATTGGTCTTCCCTTCAAGCACTAAAACCATTTAAGCATAAATCACAAAGAAAAGAAACTTCCTTTTCCAACGTGTGATTTTATCTATTTTTTAGTAATGTGCACATACAACTAAAAGATCTGTTTTATCTTTTTCAAGCTCACATTTAATTTCCCCTTTTTTCATGCTCTTTCTAATTTGGCAATTGGAAAACACATTGCAATTTGTCAGTTGTATTTAGCAACTTTCATGATAATTAAAATATAATTACAAATTGACAATTAATATTTAAAAAGCAAAGCAAGGCTGAGACATTTTGTCAACATTCTCCCACTTGTCGAACACCTTGCAAAAAGCATAAAGGGAAATTGAATAAATCAAGCTCTCCAAGCATCATGATAACCATCTTCTAACTGAAGATCCTCCATGGCCCCAACACAATTAAAGAATTCAACACCATGAGCTCCCAATAGGTAAGGTACAACCACAATATGCAAACCAAGAAGATAGAAATGCCACACATCTTTTGTCAATAGAACCAAAGATGTCATAACTCTCACTGCAATCTGAAGGCATAATCCAAGAGCTCCTAATGAAACCAACAACCATTGCAAAAGACCATCCATCTTCTAATCAAAAAATATCCATGGCTCACTACACACTGTAACAACTTCGAACCACAATATTGAAACAAAGAAGATAGATCATATTATGTAATTGCATAAAGCTCTGATTGGAAGTAATACAAAGTTATACATGGCATCATGACTAATATCATTTCCAACACTCTACTAAAAGTGAACAAAGCTTCTCATGCACCATAAACTACTGTTATAGATTCAAATGAAAAATTCTATCAGGTACTGTTATAGATTCTCTCACTACAATAAGCATACCAATGTAATATTGGTGATCAAGAATAAGGCCTACCAAACGAAATCCACATCAGACAATTTTACAAGATCTGCACATATGCAACATCTCAAAGGAGAAATACATAATCAATGCTCCAATCTCAAATAATTGAAAATTAGATTCAACCCTGTTGATGTGATTTTTGTGATCGCACCAATCAACAGAACAAAGTATCCGAAGGCTACTCCATTCTCTCTTGATTAAAGAATTCCATATGCTAAGATTGCGAGAAAGTTCATACGTTCAACTCCAAGGTTCTGAAAATGCTATGGAATACCCTCAGTTGGTTCGTTGTGATTTGTTGTTTACACGAGGGGACTTACACAATTGTTCAGGTTTGCAGCTGACAGCAGGTTAATGATTGGAAGGGGATTTTTGTGAGATGAATGATTTGGCGATGAGGTGTGAATTTTCCTAAAACTAACCAGAAATGTACTAAATTGAAAAGAGTGCAAGGTTCTAGAAGATCTAAATTCTAGTCTAAGGTGGAATATGGATCAATCTCAACAGACCTCAACTAGACTTTGCTTCGCCTCATGTTGGACAACTCACAAAAAATCGGTGCAATCTTCAAGGGAGCGGCAACGAATTTTCAAGTTAGAGTTCAACATAAAGACACCATCAAGACGATGCATTCCAAGACGTGAATTATAATCGAAGTTAAGCTTGTAAAGTTTTCTAGTTGACAACACAAGGCAAACTTGCCATCAGCAAGCTGCTAGTGGTATGGATTAAAACAAAGTTGTCTTGATTAAATGCCACAATCCACGATTAACATCTACTTGCATGAAAATGAAAAGTACTCTAATCTAAACCACTTGAAGTAGAAGGGATGAAGAAATCTTGCTAGCTGCTCATAACAAAGACGAATTCACCATCAATGAAAGCTTCTTTTTATTATGATAGTTTTCACAACAATCTCTTACAAAGTTTTCAAAGGAAAACTTTCCTTCTCCAAACTATGCTAAGCTATCAAACTATGCTAGGCTACACAATGATCGGTCTCTCTGCTCTAGTCTCTGATCTCTAATCTAATGTCTAATGAATTTCAAATGAGGGGGGATCCCCCTTTATATAGCTGGCCAAGTCCAATGGATGGCGCAGATTAAGCCACATCAACCCTAACCCTAAAAACTGCCAGAATAGGGAGTGGTACAATAAATGAACCAAAAGATTCCCACTCACTCCCAAAATAGCAAAAGGCAATTAATTTCCACTATCAGTCATCCAAAAGTTCATCACCCAGAAAGGCGTTTCTGTTCTCCTTCTCCTTGGTTGCAAAATCCATGAACCTGACAAGCACAGCCTCAACCTCCTAAATCGAGATCGACCGAATATGATCGAGCTGGAACTCCAACATTGTGACTGCCTGCCCATGCTGTGTACAAGACTTTCTCCAAGCAACTAAAGCATCCTATGTATTTTGAATAATGCTTGAGAAAGTCGAGTTCTCAAAGTCGTTCTGAACAAAAGTCTTCACCTCTGAAAAGAAAGGTGGCAGCCTACTCCTCAAGCCATCAACAGTCACCTCATCAGAATTCATCGTCCTAGCAAAGATGGCCTCTAAGGTGTTCAGGACTCCATCAATAATGTTCATCATAGCCTTCCTGACTCTGGCTGAATCCGCCTGTGCTGCATCAAAGAATCCACGACCGGTGACTACTGAAGAGTACCGGCTAGTAAAATCGTACGTATCACCCTCTTAAATCACTCCTCCATCAATCAACATCTGCAAGGGAGTATGCATCAAGGCCTCTAGATGCTGAATAACCTTGCTCTGATAGATATGAGCATCACCCCAGGCATGATCAACTGCGTCCATCTGTGCCACAATGCTGGAAGCTTGTTGATAAGCATGAGCAAGATCTTCCATAAACTTTTTCATCTCATCACGAACAATGGCCACCCACTTATTTGCCTCCAGTGCCATCTTCCTCAAATCCTCCAAGCCACTAACTGATTCCCTAGAGAATTTGGCTGGAAGCTCAATCGCTGGAATCTCCTGCCCACAAGGATGAGATAAATGTTGCACGTAGCCTATCAAAGTCTTATGCTCCTTCTTCAATTTCTTGTACTTGCTTTCAGTCTTGAGCAATTTATCCTTGAGCCCCTGGTAGGAGTTATCACACTCCTCAATTATCTGTGGTCTTGTGGGGTGACCTAACTCCATGGTGGTGATCATATAATTTTCTGGCACTGCATCATCTCGATCACACTCAACTCTTGGCATAGCCACATGAAGGGTGCGAGAGCCATCCTCATCAGTTGAGATCTTCAAAAACTTTCTAGCTCTCTTCCTTGTCGGAGGTGCACTGATCCTACTTAAGAATTCCTCCATCTCTACAGCTGGATCAGCCTCTTCACTGGGGCTCCTCCTCATCCTATCTTTGAGCCAATCAGGTACTACATGCTGTATAACAAATGGCTGCTCATCCCTTGCTTCTTCCTCACGAACTTCTTCTCTAACTTCATCCTGGCGAGGCTCATTGGCTTCTATGGGCTGAGTATCTCCTGAAACTTGGGCCTCCTGTCCTGTAACTGTATCATCCTCTAGAGCAGCCTCAAGCTCATGCTGAAAGTGTGTATCAGTAGCAGTTTCTTCATCTTCTTCTTGTTGATTATCTCTAGTAGGTGCGTTGACACTCTGGCCAACCGACTCTCTTCGTAGTGGCTGATTTGCTTCATGTAATTCCTGCTCTTGATTCAATATATTTCTCTGATTAGAAAATAGTGAAACCTCTTGTATGCTTGGAGAACGTGTCTCCAATGGCGTAGGTGACTACCACAATTCTTGGAGGCTCTGGCTGAATTGGCTCTTTCCTTCAAGACTCTGGAGCTCGAGCAACCTATTTCCTCTTGGTGGCAGTTGGTGTCCTATGATCTCGCATCAAATTGTAAGTCAAAGGAATTGACCTACTCTTCAGCCTATTCACATGCCTTTCGACCCATCCTCTAGTGAACGTCAAGACTGGTATGCACAGTGTGTCCAAATCGGCAATCTCCCGCTCCGACCAATCTGGAAGTGGGAGTGGTGTATCCCTCAGTGCCTCATAATCTAGATGAAGAACGTTCATGTCCTCATCCACCTGGTCTGGTATTGGAATAATCTCACACTCCCTGATCATGCTCAAAGGTAGTCTTGAAAACATTCTCTTTCTAACTTCAGCCTCATACAACGCACCAGCCCAATAATCCTCAATATTTGCTTTGTGCCTGAACTTTTCTGACTGTATCCATCTGATATTGCTGTGGGGGTCATAATGCTGCCTACCGGTGTGATAAGAGAAGTGGAAGAACTGAAGCTCATTCTCAGCTTCCTTGGCTGCATGTAGTGAAGGACACACTTCGTTTGAATTTCCCATGATGATTGGGAAGTTAAGTCCTTTCTTCTTTTTCTTCTGAATCTTATCATAGGCAATGAGTTGCCTAGATATCTCCAACATCAAAATCCTATTTGTAGGGTACTTGGGAAATCTATACGAATATGAAGAAAATCTTTATAGCCTAACATAAGTGAATTTCGGAAATTGGATGAACTAACAACCGTACCTTTCTATCAATTCTTGAGCTTCCTTTGAGATCCTGTGATGAGTCCTTTGCTGAAGTGATCTCGTTATGTGCATGGTGAAGGCATCATTGACTCTCTTGTAATGAGATGTGCTGGTCAAGTGCAGCTACGGACAAGCCTCGTGAATCTTGAACTGATGAGAGCCACATCCAATTGGCTCCTTGTATGATATTCCCTTGTACTTCATCATACGAGCCAACATGTAGACAATATATGAGCCCATGTAGAACGTCTTTGTCCTCAAACTCTGGAGCTGCTCATGCAAATTGTCACTAATCATCACTGCCTAGTTGATATGTTCTTTGCCTTCCAGTACGAGGTTGATATAATAGAACATCCAAGGCTCAAAGATGAATGCTTGAGGACAACCTCCAACCCTGTTGAGCATCATAATAAGGTCACAGTACTCCTGCTTCAAATCATCTGATATTATCTACTTCGACAACTTCGTGTGAGAGGGCTTGGACTTGTTCATCCAGCGAGCGTTGATCATATCAGCACATCTCTCGAATGTTGAAGCATGCATTCGCTCAACATGTTCTCTCATCTTGTAAATCATCCTCTCGTGTGATGGAATTCTAAATGCTTCGCCGATAGCTACAGGCGTGAGGTTGGCAAACAATCTACTAGCAGGTGAGACAATAGACCTGTGATCAGGGTCGTAGCAGTTAGCACACTCCATAATTAGCTCTGGACACTGAATTGCTGGCGAAAAACCAGCAGCTGCATATAGTCCACTTCTGACGATATTGTGAGAAGTGACTGAAGGACGATGGCTTCCAACTCCCATCATTCCCGCTCTTGAGAAGCCTCCATGTTGAAAGAAGCCCAAGTTTATGTTAGCCAACTTACCGATATTAAGGTACTCAACTTCTTGATAACATTGAATGACTTGGTTGAGCAATCTCGGCTTACCAGTGAGAGGAGCCCGATTGGAAGTCTTAGGCCTCAGTGCTTGAGTAGCAGAGGAGGAAACAAAAGCGAAGAAGCTGACATGGGAAGCGGTGGTGAAGGCATTGGAGGAAGCGGTTGGCGGCCAAAGAGTACGAGGCGAGGAAAGTGAAAAACCAATTAATGGAGCCTTCGGATGTAAAAGCGGCAAGGGAGAGGGAGATCACAGCGGATCAGCGACTTTCTGCGTGTTGTGGCGTTTTCACACATACATTTGCAAATGAGGGACCCTAATTTTGGCTTTGCTTTTCGTTCGTTTTGTCGTTGTCTCTCTTTTCTACTGTCTGTCTTTCCGGGATTGTGCCCGTCATTGAGTTTAAGCTTGAAATTTTGGCCAAGTCTAAAAAATTAGAGTTTTGAATTTTCCAGCCAACCCAAAGTCAAATGAGATGAATAAATTGCAAATTGAGCTTAACACTGTTGTTAGTATGCTTCCAGCAGGTCTCCATAGAAATTTCATCGAATTCTGGCAACTTACTATTTTTAGTAAGTGTGCAATTACAGGCAATCCTTCGGCATTTTTGAGATTCCGACAATCACACTGCGTCCAGAGCACATCAGGCTACTCACAGGTTAAATTTGAACTAAAATGGACAACTTGCTATTTTTAGCAGTTCTGTCTTCGGAGGCAATTTTCAGGGCTTAGACGCAAAGTTTTTCAACGCATGTCTGGAGATTCCTTGTGGGTTTTTTGAGACCAGCGGTGATATGACATGCAAAGCGGGGATGGCGACTTCGGCGGTGAGCCTTGAGGCCGATGTGGGGTTTACCATGGACTTTTCGGTATATGCATATTAGTTACGGGTTTTCAAAGAGCAGCGGCGTGTAACAATACAAAATGGAGCTGACCCGCACCGGGCTTTACTATTTTAGCCCGGTGCTTGCATGTTGGAGATTTTAAGGTTTTCAAGGATTTTTTTTGGGTAGTATGACATTAAGATCATCCGTGTAGGTCGAGTCCTTTTGACCACTTTCTATTTTTAGCGGTGTATCGCAGAAATGACTACTCAACACTTGAGCGCAAAGGCTGATCATCATGCAAGCTGAAACAACGTCAGCGGAGCTCATCGAGCGGCATGCACAAAATTAGGGTTTGAGCCCCGGCACTAAAAGCGAGTCCCGAGGTCAAAGCGTTCAAATCGGGGTATCCATTGATCCCGATCTTTGAGTCTGCTAGCAAAATTTGAAGACAATCGGAGAACTTGCTATTTTTAGTAAGGTATTCCAGACGCAGGCTATAAATAGAAAGTTGATCTTGAGCGTCAGTGCAGACAGACAAATTCACCAACAAGGGAGGCCTTATGTCCAATTTCAAGTCAAGCGGAGATAGAGTCAGCTTGACTTATAAATAGTACTTAAGTCACTTGGTGGCGACTATAATTTAGTAGGTTGGCACGGATCACCAGTGACACAAAGTCGGCCGCGTGATAAGTAATCCGTGGTAGCGAATTTCAAAGCAAAGCAGAGTTAGAATGAAGAATCGGGCGGGTTGCTATTTTTGGCGGGTCCAAGACCGAGAAATTAGGGTTTCCTAAATTCGAGGGTGGAACAAAGACGATCATGCAAAGCGACATCCATTACGACCACCACCCACATTCCGGGCATTGGTACATAAAATTTGAGAGACATTACAGGCAATTTGGCTATTTTTAGCCGGTTGCTAAAAATAGCAGAGGCATACAGGTACCGGGCACCAGCAGCTCAGTCATGTCACCAGGATCCGAACAAAGCAAAATCCAGCCTTTTTGAAGCTTGAAATTAGCTTGAAGTGCAAAATTGACAAACTTTCTAAAAATAGCAAATTAGGGTTAGCATGATCAAGTCACCCTAAATCAGGCAAAGAACACAAAATTCACTGAAATTGATAAATTTTCAAGTCCAGCCGGTGAAGTACACCTTTAAAAGCCAAAGATTTGTGGAAATTCTCTAAGCACTTGAAAGTTGAAGTTCACAGGCCAAATCCGCCTTGAGAGGCTGAAAATGGGTAAAATCCTTCTAAGTGCTACAAATTGGAAGCTCTATGGGTAAAATGCGCCTAACCTTGAAGGGGGTGATGAAGTTTCACTAAGGCACTTAAATTTGAAGTTGATACCCTCAAATGCGCCTGGATGAGGAAGGTTGTTAAAATTTTGTCTAAGGCGTTGAAACTTGAAGCATGCACCCTCAAATGCGCCTAGACTTAGAGGGGTCTAAATGCGCCCAAGGCCTTGATGAAAGCTTCCCATGCTAAATGCGCCCTTGGGGTAGAAATCTGGCTAAGTCATTTAATTTGGAAGTATAAGGGTTCATATGCGCCTTAAGCCAAAACTGGAAGCACCATAGCTCATATGCGCCTAGGGTGTTGAAATTGAATGATGACCCTCTAAAATGCGCCTCTCTTAAAATTGGAAGCTGGACATGTAAAATGCGCCCCCACCTTGCAAAGAGCCTCAAAACTTTTCTAAGGCAAGTAAAATGAAAGTCCAGGGGTCTAGATGCGCCCAAGAACGAGCATGGAAAAGGTCACTTAAAATGAAAGTTGCACTTACTAAATGCGCCCAGTATGGTCAAAGTTTGAAATTTTTTCTAAATGACAAAAGTGAAAGTCAAGACCTTCATATGCGCCCAGGCCAAAACTGGAAGTATCAACAGGTAAATGCGCCCTTGAGGAGAAAGTAAGTTAGGAAAATTTCCAAATCACTAAATTAAAAGTTCACCCATGCAAATGCGCCCTGGTGCTGAAAGTGAAAAAATTGTCTAAGTATCAAACTGAAAGTTCAACATACTAAATGCGCCATTCAAGGTGAAGACTTGAAAAAGTTTCTAACTCTGTGAAATTTGAAGTTCACCCCTCCATTTGCGCCCAGGGAGAAGAGAGGGTGATTGAAAATTTTCTAAGGCATTCAAACTTGAAGTAGCCCACTAAATGCGCCCCTCATGGAAGTATCAACTACAAAAAATTCTAAGTCTAGAAATGAGTAGGGGTCCCCATGTCGCCCGACTGAAGGGGAGTGGGTTAGAAATTCTTCTAAGTGTTTTGAAATTGAAAGCTCAGGCTATGATTTGCGCCCTTGCTAGAAGATGGGACTCTAAAATATTCTAAGTGTTCAAAACTGAAAGCAAGACCTCTTATTGGCGCCTGGACTAATGGGAGGAATTTGAAATATTCTAAGTCTTCAAAATTTGAAGAAGACCCCTCAAAATGTGCCTTGACTAGTGGAGGGAGGTAGAGGAAATTGTCTAAGTATAGTAAATTTGAAGCAAATGCCTCTATATGCGCCTCAACTTTTAGTAAAGCTTTGAAAAATGCTAAGTGATGGGAACTAAAGTATATACATATGCGCCTAGGCTTGATGAAGGTTAGAAAATTTAGAAGGTCAGATTAAGTTCAATGTACCATATGCGCCCTCAAGGTATTAGAAGGCAAGTGGAGATTCCAAGGCGTGATGCATGCAAAGTGAAAGATTCCAAGGCGTTGAGCTAGGAAATATGCTAAGTATGGAAAATTTGAACCTCAACCCCTTGATTGCGCCTTTGATTTGTGGAGAGATAAAAATATTCCTCAGAGTATATGTAAAACTGGTGTGGGCCCTCTGGGCTTGGAGGGATGATATTTGTGACCTTTTCACACATCGCCCCATCTAAAATGGGGACCCATAAATTTTTGCTCCGTTCTGCTCTTTTGGCTTTGGTTTTTGTCTTTCTCTCTCGTTCTGCTTCTTTTCCGCTGTCTGCTTTTTGGGGGACGTTCTCGTCAGCGAGCTTGAACGTAAGATTCGACCAAGTCTGAAATTAGGGTTTCACGTTTTTAGGTCACATTGAGGTCAAATTGAGTTGATTATTTAGCTTTTGAGCCTAGCAGAGTTATTACCATGTTTTCAGCAAGCATCCCCTGAATTTTCACTGAATTCTGCCACCTTTCTATTTTTAGTAAGTGTCAGTTTAGGGTTGATTTTCTTAGGATTTTCACATTTTGGCAACTTCATTGCATTCCGAGCACTTCAAGGTCACTTTTGACAAATTTCGAGCAAAAACGGACAACCTGCTATTTTTAGCAGTACAACTTCCAGAGCAAATTTCAAGGTCTTAATGTTACATTTTCTGATGCATGTCCGGAGATTCCTTCTGGGTTTTTCGAGACCTTCGCGACGATATGACATGCAAAGCAGAATGACAACCTTCAGCATTCGGCCTTCGGAAGCCGATATTAGGGTTTGCATGCAGATACTTTCAGCGCATGTCGGCTTTTTCTTTCTGGGTTTTCCAAGGGCTTCGCAACAGTGTAACATGCAAATGCGATGACCCGCACCGGAAGCTTTGTATTTTTAGCCGGTCTCGTGCATGTTGGAATTTTAAGGTTTTGGGTTTTTCAAGATTTTGAACGTATGACATGCAAGATCTCATCCCGTGACGGTGGTCACCTTTAAACCCAGCTTTACGTTTCCCTGGCGGGTATCGCAGGCGGCTGACTCGGCGCTTGGAACCTGGCCCGACTATCAATGCGGTGAAAGCGAGGTCAAAGCCAGACTCATCGAGCAACATGCAGCATAAATTAGGGTTTCGAGCTTCAGCGCTGAAAATGAGGAGTCAAAGGTCAAAATGTTCAAAACTGAAGTACCCATCATGATCAGCATCCTTTCGAGAGTCTGCTGGCAAAATTTGAAGGTAATTAGAGAACCTGCTATTTTTAGTAAGGCATTTTGGACAAGGGCTATAAATAGAAAGTTAGTCTCAGCGTCTGCACAAATGGGCAAGTTCACCAACGACGGGCACACTGTCCAAATTTCAAAGCAAACGGAGCAAGGAAGGCCTCAGAAAACAGGCACTTACTATTAATAGTAAGTCACTTCGGCAGCAGCTATAATTGGCAGGTCAGCACCAAACCTCAGCAAGCACAGGTCAAACATGTGATGAAAAGTCCGTGGCGCGAATTTCAAAACTCATGATTCTGAGAATGAAAAGAATGGATGGTTTACTATTTTGCTTGAGTCAATTAGAGGTTTCCATAAAAGTGAGCGGGCGACATCGAAGGGGAACTTAAGAACAACGTCAGTCGCGAAATGCTTATATTTAGGCATTCAACGCCAAAATTTAGAAGACTTTCTGAGCAGTTTCTATTTTTAGCAGGTTGCTAAAAATAGCAGGTACAAACAGACATCAGGCGCTGACAGAACGAGTTGGTCAAAATTCAGAGCAAGGTAAAAATCAGGCTTTCTGGAGTCAGGATCCAGTCAACGGCGCAAAATTCAAAGAACTTTCTAAAAATAGAAAGTCAGGGCAAATTAGGGTTGACCACGGAGAATCAACTTAAATCTAGCAGAGGGCGCAAAATTGTGCTAGAATGGATAGAATTTCAAGTCCGGCATTAAAGCTCACTTTGAAGGCTGAACAGAGGTGAAATTTTTTTTCTAAGTCCGGAAACTTGACGGAGACCCTACCAAATGCGCCCAAGGTCCTGGAGGGAGTAAAATGATGAAAATTTTCTAAGGCATTTAAATTGAGCGTAGCTATGGTCAAATGCGCCCTGGAGGATAAAGTGAGCCTTGAAATTTCTAAGTGTTTAAAATGAATGTTGCCCTTGCATTTTGCGCCTAGGGTGGCAAAAATGAAAGTTGGATATGCTGGATGCGCCCCTAACTTGATGCTTGACCCCTTGGATGCGCCCCTCTTTAAAAGCATAAAAATCTCACTCAGTGTGTCAAAATCGAACGTGGACATGGTTAAATGCGCCCTTGAAGGTAACTTGAAATTTGGCTAAGGAAAAAATTAAAAGCTCAGGGGATTATATGCGCCTCTTGACAAAAACTGGAAGTTGAGGTGGCCAAATGCGCCCTGGAGGATAAAGTGAGCCTTGAAATATTCTAAGTGTCAAAAAGTGAAAGTTGACTATGCTATTTGCGCCTTGATGCTTGCTAGGTCATATGCGCCCAAGGTCATGAAGGTGTTAAAACATGAAAATTTTTCTAAGGCATTTCAAAGTAAACGTAGCCAGGATGATTTGCGCCGAGGACAAAATTGAAACCTCCACCACTCAAATGCGCCTAAGGGTTAAATTGAAACCTTGGAGGATGATTTGCGCCCAAGCTCAAAAGTGAAAGTTGATGGTCTAATTTGCGCCTGGGGTGTGAAAATTAAAAGAAAGCCATGCTATATGCGCCCCTCTTTGGAAGAGTTGAAAATTTTACTAAGGCACAAAGTGAAAGTTAGAACCTTCAGATGCGCCTGGAAAGCAAGGACATTGCTAAAAGGTCTAAGCCTCAAAACTGAAAGTTGAGGGTGCAAAATGCGCCTTGATGCTCCACCCTCCATATGCACCCAAGGATGTGATAAGAAATATTCTAAGTGGTTAAAAATGAACATTGCACCCCTCATATGCGCCCCCGTGGAGTTTTGAAAATCGAAATTTGATAGTATGAAATACGCCTTGGTTGGAGAAGGAGGACGTTGATAAAAGTTTTAATGTTGAAAATGTAAGCCCATGTGCCAAATGCGCCCCTTCTCAAAGCTGAAACACCTTGTGTAGAATGCGCCTCACTTCCAAAAATAAAAACTGACCATGCCATATGCACAAAAACATAAAAGTTTGCCTTAGGCGTTGAAATTGAAAATGCCATATATGATTTGCGCCCAAAGCTGAAAAAGCGAAATTGAAAGATCAACACTCTAAATGCGCCCCTCTCTAAACTAAACATTGACCCCCTCTTTTGCGCCCAAGGAACAAGATGCAACATGGAGATCTTATATGCGCCCAAAGCTTCAGCTCTTCATACGCGCCTGAGGGAATTAAGAGAGTGGATTAAAAGTTGGAGTATATTGGAATTAGATGGAGACTACCATGAATGCGCCCTACTTCAAGGAGAAAGTGAACATAAGAATATTCTAAGGCGTGGAGGAATGAAAGATCAACTTTGAATTTGCGCCCAGCTTTGAGGAATGTAATGTTGACAATTAAAGGTTTAATATGCTCAAAATTGAAAGCATAAAGGGTAATTTGCGCCTTAGAATTTTGAAGGAAAATAACTTAGAAAATATGAATTTCAAGCAACATGGTTCATATGCGCCCAGCCTGGATAGAAAATTGATAAATTTTAAAAGGCGTTGAAACTAAGAGATGATTTAATGTTTGTCTAAAGGGCGTTTAATCTTGAAATAAATTAAAGAGGCGTTTAAATTTTTCAAAAAAACAAGTAAATTAAAAGGCGTTAGAAATAAAATAATCAAGTGGAGATTTAAAATTTTAAATTTTGACTTCAAAGACACGTGAAATTTTCTCAGCACGATTAAATCGAAAGGCATTCGGAGGAAATTAAAATTTCTCTTAGCAAGATAGAGAAATTAAATTTAATTAATTAATTTAATTATTTTCCTAAGTCTAATATTAAATTCCCCCTTCGATTTTGACCCATGCGATTTTAAAATTTCGGACGATTTAACAAGGGGAATTTGTTTCGGAAGTCGATTATGGATGGAAAATAAAATAATGCCTGGCCAATTTTGACAATCGATGTCGAATTTTTAAATGCGTTGAAATAATAAATTAAAATGGCGATTAAATTAAAATTTTAATTAATTAAAAATGCCATTTTAAAATTTTAATCGAGATAACTTCAAATCGATGTAAAAATGATTTTCTCGAAATCACTGGAGGTAACTGGCAGTCGGGAGGGAATTTTAAATTTAAATCAAGGAAAGAATCTCCTCGAATAGCAAATTGTCATAATAACTGCCAGACGATGGGAATATTCCCTTTTAAATTTAGCAAATGCGTCAGTCATGATGAAGGGAATAAAAGGCATCTGCTAAAATTAGCGCCAGCCTTTTGCTATAAAACTCCGAGGATTTTCATTCTCATCTCACAAGATTCGAAGTTGAAATTTATGCTGGCAAGTTGAGTTGTGAGATTTAATTCGAGAAGTTGCTGAGAGTTCGATTTTTTTTGAAGTTTGAGATTGAAGTTGCTGAAAGTTCGATCGTTGGAGTTGCTGAGATTCGAAGTTGCAAGTTGCGAAGTGCTTCAAAGTAAAAGGGTTTAGCATTTTTATTTCTTCACGTTGTTGAGGTATGTATTCGAAGTTGCTGAAACTTTTTATTTTTTGCTGAAAGTTGAAAATGCTTTGAAGTTAAAAGTTGAAATGCTGAAATCGTTTATTTATGCTGAGAGTGTTTGAATGCGAAGTTGCTTGAGCTTTGATTTTTCGAAGTTGTTTGAAATTGCTGAGTGTTAGAATCGAATTGGATTTAAATTGTAATGCCTTCGAAGTTGCTGTTTTATAATTTTCGAAGTGCTGATTTTCGATTACTTTTCGAAGTTGCTGTTTTGTGACTTTCGAAAAGCGGATTTTTTTAATTTGTCGAAGCTTGCTGATTTTAACTTGTGCGTTTAAAAAACTCTCGAATGTATTTTCTTCGAAGTTGCTGATGTATAACTGTCGAAGAATTGATTTCTGACTTGGTAGTTTATAATTCGATGGCTTGCTGATTTTAATCCGAAATTGCTGATTTTGAATATTGCTGATACTTAACACGCTTTTTCGAAGTTGAGATTAATAGAGTAAATTTCTCGTGAGGAGTTAAGTTATTTATTCTGGCTGCAAGTTGCTGGAGGTTGAAGTTAATCTTGAGAAGCCAAAGTTGGCTGCTGACGCTACTAACGTGTATTTATTTTGCAGCTACCAGCCGCCTCGCGTGATTGTCGTTTTTAAAAGTTGATGGAGTAATATTCGCTTTTGTTTTGCAGATGGCTGACGCTGCTGGCACTAGCAAGGCTGGAACTAAGACTGCAAACAATGAAGCTAACGCCTCCAGGCAGGCGATCATCAAAGGTCTGAAGAAATCCTTCGTCCCCGAATCAAAGATCACCTCAAAGTACGGCAATTTGACGGATACCAACCTCGGGTCCTTCAACCTCGAGGCCTTCACACGCCGAATGTACGGGCAAGGCGGCAACCTTCCAACAGATGCATCACAGAATATTGTGAAGAGTGGGTTGTACAACGCAGCAGGCTTCCAACCGGCAGTCCGTTGTCCTGAGTTGATCCTCGAGTGCGCCAACTGCTATAATACTGAGGATCGGACTATCACCTCTCCTGGTGGTTTGATCATGGCCAATCTCGCTCCAGATGCAATCGGCGAGGCGTTTGGAATCCTTGCCACGGACAACATGATGTATAAGTCCAAGGCCAAGGCGGATAAGATGTACGCCACAACCTTCGAGAAGTGCATGAAGAGAATAAACACCACATGGATGCGCAAGCCAAAGCCACCGGCTGCCAGGCTACCGAAACAAATAATATCAGAGGAGCTGAAGCAGGAATATTGCGACATCATTATGTTGCTCAGCAGGGTCAATGGTAGCCCACAGTCTTTCATTTTCGAGCCATGGATGTTCTTTTACATCAGTGTGGTGCTCGAAGGGGACGAGCAAGTGAACTGGGCGAAGATGATAAGTGACAACATCGATGAGCAGTTCCGGAACCTCAGAAGAACAAAAACATTTTATATGAGCTCATACGTCATCTATATGTTGGCTCGAATGACCAAGTACAGGGGATTGGCGTACCAGGAGCCGATTGGCTGCGGCTACAATCAGTTTAAGATTCACCAGTCGTGCAGGCAGTTGCATCTTACTCACACTGATGACTTTCGAAGAGTGAATGACGCCTTTACCATGTACATCACGAGAACACTTCAGCAAAGGCTACAGCAGAGGATCTCCGAGGAGGCACAGGCATTGATCGAAGAATACGGGTGTTGGTTCATCCAATTCCCAAAATTTACCTATTTGAGGTTGCCAGGGTACGATTCGTACGTGTACAAGCTACCAAGGTACCCCACTAACAGGATGATCCTACTTGAGTTGTCTAGGCAGTTGGTGGCCTACGACAAGATTATAAGGCGTAAGAAGAAGGGAGGTCTTCATTTTCCCATTGTGTTGGGAAATTCACTCGAGGAGTGCCCGACTTTGCAAGCAGCCAAGGAGGCTGAGGATGAGCTAAAGTTTTACAAGCTGACTCTTCACACGAGCCGACAGAATTTTGACCCTAAGAGGATGATTGGAACAGTACAAGGAGAAGAATTTAAGCACAAGGCTCACCTAGAGGACTTTTGGGCAAATGCTGCAGGCGAGGACGAGATCAGAAAAAGGACGTTCTCAAGGCTGCCTCTAAAGCTAATCAGGGAGTGTGAGGTGATTAGGGTGCCGGATCAACTGGAAGAGGATACTAGGGTCACCCATCCAGATTTTGAGGCAGTGAAGAACACGCCAATACCACCTATAGATTGGGCCGAGCCGGAGATTGTGGATCTAGAAACCTTGTCTATCCCAGTCATGACATTCACTAGGGCTTGGGTGGATGAGCGTGTCATCAGATTAAGAAGGAGGTCAGTCGCTCTCACGTATGACCTCATGGGTGATGGAAGGCCACCGGTGGTAGCAAAAAGGAAGAAGCAGCTCACACGAGGTCCGGAACCAAAAAGAAGAGAGCCCGTTCAGCCAGAGCCCGTTCGGCCAGAACCTCAGGGATCGGAAGACACGTCCTCAACTCAGTTGGTGTCTCACGCTTCCAGTGTACGTGAAGTATCATTATTTGCTAGTCAGAGAGCTAAAGGGAATGAAGAGCTGGAGGATGGAGAAATTAACCAGCCAATGCCCAGGGAGGTGGATACTCAGAGTGTGAATGATCCTGAAGCTGCTAGTAAGCGGGATGAAGGGGAAGACACGGACATGGACACCCACTTCGATTATTCCTTCGGAGAGGAAGATGCTGGGGCACATGAAGGAAGTGATCAAGAGGTCGAGATAATTGAGCCTCCACCAAACACCCCTCGGGAAGAAGTTCGGGAAGTGGAAGCCACTGAGGAGCAGCCTCTGATTGTTTATGATATTCAACGAAATTGGCTTACACAGGCAATCCGAAGGGACCAAGATGATGACGCCAGCCTAGCAATTGAAATGGAAGCACTCTTGAATAGGACAAGCAAGTCACCGAAGCGGAAGAGGGCGAGAAAATATACAAGGATAGAAACTAACGAGGCAGGTTCCCGTAGTCTTCATATCGCTGCCCCAAGGGAGGATCACGATTTGAGTGATGCGATGCCAGAGAAATACACAATCACCACTGTTGAGTTGGGACGCCCTTCTGGAGCACAGGTGGTGGAAGAAGCTGAAACTTCGTTTCAGGCATTAAAAGATAGGCTGGTAAAGAAAGAAGGAAAATATAAGAGATTGAAGAAAGAGCACAGGGCGTTGGTCGAATATGTGCAAAACCTCGCACATCCGGTTGCTCAAGGTAATCCAGCAGCGGAGCTTCCACCCGAGGTGCCACGTGAGCCGATCAACGGCTTGGAGGAAATGAAAAGGGCTGTGCGAGGAGATAAGTGGGTGAGTGGTGTACGTGTTGAGGCTGAAAAGTTCATGGCAGATCTCGCCTCGGCATTCCAAAATGCTTCCAGTATTCTTTCACGTTTAGATGATGTTGAGCAGGCTTGGGGGTATACCCACATCTTCCAGGACAATACTATCCCACGCCTTGCTGTTTTGATGCGTGTTCCCACGCAAACTCTCGTGAATGAGGGAGTAATTCAGGCTGGTGACAGATATGACTTCCGTGGATGGCATTCGGCAGCGTTCACAGGCAAGAGTTTCTTTGATACTGCAGCAATAGAGTCTTCCAGGATCAGAAAGGCCATGAGGAATATTCGTGAGAGTATTCTCAACACTTTGGAGTCGGTATTTGCAAGAAGGCTTACTAATGAGGAGGTAGATGCAGAAGGATTAAGGGCAAGATTGCGGCCGTTCTTTTCAGAAGTGAGGACATTTTCCCAGCTAGATTTTGAAAACATCTCTACGTTTTCAACGATCATTCAGAGCACACAGGATTCCATCGAGACTTGGGGAAAATCTTGCGAGAAACATGAACAAATGCTGGCCATCTTGGAGTATCAGTTGAATCTCACTCCATCAATTTCAGAGGAAGAGGTCGACGCAGTGTTGGCAAGATTCATAGCGTACGCGGTCAGAGAGAAGAGCAAAGGAATCCGGGTCATGGACGAGAATCTTCTAGAAGGTTAGTGGGCATTAATTGCTCATACTGGTCAAAGGAGGAATCTGCTATTTTTAGGAGCATTTATGACGCCACTCCTCCACCTTCTGGCGGTTTTTAGGGCAAACTCGTCTAGGGCTGAGGTGGCTCAATCCGAGCCCTCCATTGTAATTTGATCTGGGCCGTCAATTCAAATAGGCCAGCTATATAAGGGGGAGTCCCCCTCATTTGTACAGTAGTAGTCATAGAATCAGAGAATAGAGAGCAATTGTTGAAGCAGAATAGAGAGTAGAAGCTTTTAAGTTAGATTAGTTTTTCATTTGCATTGTTGAAGAAGAAGGGGAATTCTCCCTTAGAGAATTTTGTAAGAGATTGTCACAAAAGATTATTCTCAATAAAGCTTTTCATTGATGGTGAATTTCAACTTTGTTTGGAATAGTTCGTGAGGTTTCTTATTCCCTTTGACTTCAATTAGGAACTTAATTTCATGCTTGTAGTTAGATATGGATGTTTATGCTTGATATAAGTGAATTTCTTTTATCCATACCACTAACGTTCTTGCTGATGGTAAGTCCGTCTTGTGTGGTCAACTGGACTTTCAGTACTTAACTTCAATCAAGGTTCATAGGTGGTTATGCATCGTTGTGATGGTAGTTGCTCTATCGAATCGTGATTTGAACATCATTTTCACCCTCTGAAGATTGCACTTACCTTGTTGACGCTGTCTAACAGGAGGCTAAACAATGTTTGTCGAAATTCATTTAGATTGAGCGTAATATCCATTTGCATTTAGATTAGAAGTTAGACTTTAGAAATCTCTGCAACCATTCAATTCCGCATAATCTTGATTAGTTTTAGGAAATTTGCATCATAAAGCTGAATCATTCGCGCATAAATCCCCTTCAAAAGCACGCATTGGTTGCCACTACACACCTCGTGAACAACTACGTAAGTCCCCTCGTGAGTACACAGCATACACACATCAACCAAACTGAGCCTATTCGCATTTAAAGAACCTTGGAGTTGAAGGCGTGATCTCACTCGCAATCTTAGCACGTCGAATACTTTGTTCAAGAGAGAATAGGGGATCCATTTGGAAACTTTGTTCTACCTGGTTGGTGAGGTCACAAAAATCACATCAACAGTTAGATATAGTGGCTAGTTGATCGTAGATTGTATGCGTGTCTCGCCTATGCAATTTATTATCCTAGTTGGCTATCCTTTATGTTATGTGTTCAATAAAATCGTTCAAATTGAGCTAATAGTTGTGCCACCTTGCCTTCAAGTTGAGAATTTGTACTTAGTTTATCGTATATTGTTGTTTCCAATAAGCCTATTCAGACAAGCAGATAGTCGTGCCACCTTGCCTTCACGTTGTGAGTCTGTACCTGGCTTATCGTCAAATAATCATTCCCGCTCCATTTCCTCATGCTCTGAATTCTTGAGGGGATTGGATAGTTTAAGTTACTTAGTTTTGTGAGTTGTAGTTAAGCGAAACCAGAAAATACTTAGCTGCAACGTATAGAGTTTTCGTGAAAGCCTTGTACCTCTACAGCTGAGACAAAAAGACAGGATATAGTTTAGATTACTTTTCCCTTTTCAAGCATTTTTGTCAAGCACAACGAGAGAGCTTCCCCTCCTAATTTGAAGAGCACTCATTGCGTAGTGTGCATAGCTGTCCGTATCAACTCGCACTCCAGAGGTGTTAGTTGTTACGCCAACAAAATAGAAGACTACTAGTAAACCATCATACTGACATTTTCTTTACCTAGTTGTAGAGTGGATCTCCTATGAGTGCAAAAATTTGAATAAAACAATACCCCCCTCGACCTTGTTATAACTCTATATCAAATCAAGTATGAAGTCTTGAAAGTTACCATCATCAACCAATCTCTTAATGCATATGTTGAGGCAAAGAATAGCCTCTGCATCTACTTTGAAAGAAAGGGAGAAAAATAACTTAGAGTTCAAATAATAAACAACAGCATGAATATGTTGGTGGAGTTGTTGGCTCCACCTTTGATCAATAATGTGCCATATGAATTCATATTTGGTCTTGTTTGACCAATACAAATGTTGAATCACCTCTTTGGCCTTATCTATGGCCTCATATAAATACCCCATGGTATTTTGATCCCCATCGACCAATAATAGAACTCAAATCAAGGGTTCTACTTCTAACACCTAAATATTGAAATTCTAAAACATTCGCAAATTCTAACAATAGAAAATAAATAAATAAAATAGAAATCGAAGTTTGAAAACATACATTGATTATCTCCTCCATGACCTTTTGCAAATCTATCATCAAAAATGGTCTCCACAACCCTCTCTACTTCAGCCTCCTTACAATAAGGACTATTTAACCACCTTTCACTCACAGACATGTGCTTAAGGTTGGGAATTGTAGCTAATATATTCAGCAAGGTGAGGAAATTAGTGGTAAAGCATGTGACTCCTAATCATACAAGATCATTGCCATCAATGTGCTCTCTCATAAGATTTAGGACCCATGTGTGGTTGTAGATATACTTTGTGATATTCCTTGCATCTTCAACCACATTTTTCACCCAGCTTAGTTTCCCTATGTTCTCAAGGAGTAGGTCAAGACGGTGGGCAACTTAAGGGCTCTAAAACAATGTTGGCTGCCTCACCTCTAGAAGTCAATCAACTGCCACATATGTAGCTGTATTTCCAGTCACTATTGGAATGACATTTTCCACTGCCACCTCCATCACCACCTCATCCAATATGTTGCACAAGGTCTCTGCATTTTTTATTTTATTGGAGGCATCAATTGATTTTAAAAAGACTCGTTGCCCCCTAATGCCACTAAAAAGTTAATGAGTGTCCTATTCATACCATCTATCCACTTGTCAAGTAAAATGGTGCAGCCTTTCTTTTCCCAAGTTTTCTTTTGTTCTTCTACGAGTAGGCATGTGTTTTTGACCTCATACAAATCTGCTATCTCTATCATTGACAATATTTTGAGGCAACCCATGTAACCTGTTGGTTGGAAATTTTGTATTCTTGTGAAAGTATACAAAATAGTGATTTCAACCACAACACGTGAGATTAAACTCTCCTAATTAAGGGAAGGCTCCCCCTTTAACTAAATAAAACTGATATGGGTAGGACAGCAATCGTTCCTCTTATTTCAGGAAAGATTACGTTCTTCTCTCTTCACAGAAAAGAAACAGTATATGTGGATGAAACTTATTACAGCAGCTATGCAGTGAAATTAAAAAAGAGGAAATAAAGTTTCATGAAAGCACAAAGACTTCCATTACTTCCTCTGGGACGGGAAAACAAACAATAAGCACAAAGTCTTGAGGAATGAGATCCTATCTACCCTTTTCAGAATAATTACTTAATGAAAACATACAACACAAAACAGCTCAAAGTCTGTAACTACGATGTATCTTTTGATTACTCTAAATGAGAAATACTACGAGCACAAAGTCTTATAATTCTTCTCAATTTCTAATACTAACTATAAATTCAACTTTCAACATTTACAGCACAAAGACTGTAGATATTTAAATCAAATCTCTCTTCAGCAATATTCCACAATTCTCAAGTAGTTACAAAATGATGCTCCAAAATGACATAAGAACATGAAGGATGCAAAATGAGAATTCAGCTCAAAGTCTGAAATTCTAACTTCTTGATATTACTTGAAAATTCACAATTATCAACTATAAAGCTCAAAGACTTTATGAGTATAAAATTCTGCAGAGTTTTCTTGCTTGCTAAAAAGATATAAATTACAATAGACCCCCTCAAGTATTTATAGGAGGGAGGTTTGGAGAAAAAGGTGGGAGGATTTCAACAAACTTGAGAAAATCTCTCAACCGATAACTAACTGCAATTGACTTATTCAAAATTACAATCCAAATTGTGATTTGTTTTGTAAGATTTTACATGTAATTACATTTTTCAAAATTGCAAGGAAAGAACACTTGCAATTGCAAAACATTGTTTTTACATATATTTGTCGAAAGTAAAAATACATAAAACAATCTAATATTTTAATTTGTCACATTCCTATCTTTGAAAGATAAGAATTTGCTGATGATCATCTACAATTCATTTGCATCGGGGCCCAATGTGTTCTTGGCTACTGCAACAGTCTTCAAGATTACATCAAAGTATCTGATTGTTGCAAGTCTATGTTCTTCATAAGAAGTTTGCATTTTATCAAGGATTATCTGATGATTAACAAATTTGTGAATCGAATCCATGGTAAAATGCTCTGATTCCAATTGTTGACGAAGATTGGTTGCCATTTCTGTAGTAACTAAATCAGCTGCAAGTAATTCATCTTCATGATTCAAAACTGTGCAAGAGATTTTCTCAAAACTTAAAAGAATATCCTGTTGAACTTCATCATTCATTTCTAATGTGGCCTGGATATCTTTGATAAGATCTTGAATAACTAATGACTTATTCGTCATAAGTTCTTCAAATTCTATGTACTTCTCTCTGTTTGGTAAGATTGAATTGCTACATAGAATTTGTAACTTGACTTGATCTATCTCATGCCAGATTTTTAAATCCTTTTCAAGCGATTCCAAACTTTGCTTGAAAGCTTCCAAAGTTTGGTTCAATTTTATCTTTGCTATTCTGACATTGTTTAGAACTTGCAACGTCTTTTCAATCATTGGAATGCTTTGATCAATCAGCTGAGTTATCCGTAAATCAACTGCTTTGGCCTTTTGTGCAATTTTCTCTAATTGTCTGACTGATTGATTAGGAGGGACTGAAGATAGAGAATCAATTGCTTCTGATGATCCAGTAATCCTTTGAATAACTGAAACTAGCTGATCATTGTCTTCCTTGAGCTTTTCCTTTTTGGCTAGAAGTTCATTATAGCTTTGTGCCAAAATTGTTACTGAACTCTGAGCATCTTGCATCATATTGGCATGAGTCTGCTTGCCCAATTCCACCCTAGTGAACCTGTAATCAGACACCTGCATCTCTTCATGTGGTTTATCAACAAGAGGTTCTACAATTTCAGCATATTTCATTTTATTGCTGTCAACAAACACTTGTGAGACTGTTTTTGCTTTCTTTGCAACCATTGGTTTTGATTTCTTCAATTTTTGGAAATCAAAAACATCAGGAGACACTACTTGTTTCTTTCTTTTAGGAGCAATTGAATTCAACCATGGAGGAAGATCCAAGGTTGTCACATCTGAAATAGCAACTGCAGTCTCCGTAGAAATAGACTCAGTTTGTGTTACAACTGAAATTCTAGATGGTGCCTTAGTTTGTATAGCAACTATATTTTGCTCAGAAGACAAATTACAACTAGGATTAGCCATGAAACAATCAAAGCTCGCTACAGATGTATCTATCTCTGGGAGAGTTATTTCTGACAGGGCTGGAAAGATTGGATTCATATCAAAATATTCTCCAAGTTATTGGGCAAGCTTCTCATGGGAATATTCACTATTGATAAAGACTGATGACTAGTTTCTTCAGGTAGAATAGAAGGGACAAAAACTGTGGAGAAGGAATCAACATCACTGTCGATAGGGGACACAGGAGATATGGCTGATTCTGGTATTGGAGCTTCAATGTGAGGAGTTATCTCACTTAGAATGGTAGAGATTTCAAGAACCTCTTCTTCTTCTTGTTGATCCAAAACCTGAATCTGCATTTGATTAACTTCCTTTCCCTTTAGTGTTTCTTTCTCCAATGGTAGTTATGCAGCTCGGCTTACCTTCAACTTAATTCTAGTACTTGAAGAGGAAGCTCCTTCTTTTGATTTCTCTCTAATTTCTGACTTCAATCCCTTAGGACCAGCTGGATCATCTTCAGCCCTAACTCTGATTTTAATAGTCTTGACACCTATGCTTTTGAGCCAAGCGTTGGTGTTTGCCAAGACTGATTGAAATCTATCAAAGATAGAGACAGATTCCTTTTCAGACCACTGGATTGCAGGAATGGGCGCATTAGTGTTGTGACCTTTTCACACATCGCCCCATTCAAAATGGGGACCCATAAATTTTCGCTCCATTCTGGTCTTTTGGCTTTGTTTTTTGTCTTTCTCTCTCGTTCTGCTTCTGTTCCGCTATCTGCTCTTCCGGGGGACGTTCCCGTCAGCGAGCTTGAACGTAAGATTCGAGCAAGTCTGAAATTAGGGTTTCACGTTTTTTTGGTCACATCGTGGTCAAATTGAGTTGGTTTGTCAGCTTTTGAGCCTAGCAATGTTAATACCATGCTTTCAGCAAGCAACCCCTGGATTTTCACTAAGTTCAGCCAACTTTCTATTTTTAGTAGGTGTCAGTTTAGGGTTGATTTTCTTAAGATTTTCACAGTTTGGCAACTTCATTGCATTCCGAGCACTTCAAGGTCACTTTTGACAAATTTTGAGCAAAAACGGACAACCTGCTATTTTTAGCAGTACAACTTCCAGAGCAAATTTCAAGGTCTTAATGTTACATTTTCTGATGCATGTCCGGAGATTCCTTCTGGGTTTTTCGAGACCTTTGCGACGATATGACATGCAAAGCAGGATGACAACCTTCAGCATTCGGCCTTCGGAAGCCGATATTAGGGTTTGCATGCAGATATTTTCAGCGCATGTTGGCATATTCTTTCTGGGTTTTCCAAGAGCTTCGCAACAGTGTAACATGCAAATGGAGCTGACCACTTTTCGGAAACTTACTATTTTTAGCCAGTGCGTGCATGTTGGAGATTTTTCTGGGTTTTTCCGGTTTTTCAAGATTTTAGGCGATGACATGCAAGATCATCCCTACCGATATCCACTTTTCCGCCACTTTCTATTTTTAGCAGTGTGTCACTTGGGCGCTACTCAACACCTCAAAATGCAATGATCATCATACAACTGAGGCAGGAGGTCAAAACGTTCAAAACTGAGGTATCCATCATGATTGACATCCTTCCGAGAAGCTGCTGGCAAAATTTGAAGGCAATCGGAGAACCTGCTATTTTTAGTAGGACATTTCGGACAGGGGCTATAAATAGAAAGTTGATCTCGGCGTCAGCATACACAGGCAAGTTCACCAACGACGGGCACACTGTCCAAATTTCAAGGCAAACGGAGCAAAGGAAGCCTCAGAAACAGGCACTTACTATAAATAGTAAGTCACTTCAGTAGCAGCTATAATTGGCAGGTTGGCACCAGATCTCAGCGAGCACAGGTCAAGCATGTGACAGGTAATCCGTGGCGCGAATTCCAAGGCAATGGAGTTACAGAGAATGAAGAATCGGACAATTGCTATTTTTAGCAGGTCAATTAGGGTTTCCTCAAATCAAGGGCGGAACCAGACATTCACGCAGAAGCAGCATCCAGTCGCAATCACCATGTTTCGGGCATTCAACACGCAAAATTTGAAGACTTTCTGAACAGTTTCTATTTTTAGCAGGTTGCTAAAAATAAATTATCGGACGGAACGGGCACATCAGTTCAAATTCAGGCAGGGCAACATCGGGCTTTTCGGGAGTCAGGATCCAGTCAACGGCACAAAATTCGAAGAACTTTCTAAAAATAGAAAGTCAGGGCGAGTTAGGGTTGACCACGGAAAATCAACAGCAGGCGTAAAATTTGCTAAAATGGATAAAATTTCGAGTCCGGTAGAACAGAGACTAAAAAAATGACTAAGTCTGGAAAACTTGACGTTGCAAGGTCAAACTGCGCCCATGATGAAAATGGAGGTAAGCATAGACATTTGCGCCCAGGAACAAATTAGAAGCTTGATGTATCAAGTGCGCCAAAGGCTGAAATGAAAGTTCAACATGGAGAATGCGCCTGAAAGCTCCCTCCCTCATATGCGCCTGAAGGTTCCCTCTTTAATTTGCGCCCATGAAGAAATCTGGAAATGCTAATGTGTGGGAATTCAAATTGAATGTTGAGCCTATCAAATGCGCTTGAAAGCCCACACAGGTAAATGCGCCCTTGGAGATGAAATCTTTGGTTCCGAATTTAAAACTCCAGATACTCATATGAGCCCAGAGTAAACTAAAAATTCAGCTCATTGTTTGCGCCCATGATGAAAATGGAGGTAAGCATAGACATTTGCGCCCAAAGCTAAAAGACAAATTAGAAGCTCGATATATTATATGCGCCCAAGTTTGAAATAAAATTAAAGGGGCGTTCAAAATGAAGCTTGTCATATCCGCCTCAAAAGCAAGAAAAGTGACTCAACACTTAAGGCGTTTGATTACAAAATCAAAATTCGGGCAATAATTAAATGGCATCAAGATAAAAAGGGGCGTTGGATTGAATATCAAGTGCGCCTTAGTTAAAGGGGGTGATGAATAAATATTAAAATGATTAAAAAATTAAATATCTCCCCCTTTTAAAATCATTGGTGATTTTCAAAAAATCAAAAGGCGTTTAAATTTTCCCCTCAGCGTGATTAAATAGAAATTCTCTATGGCATTCGGAGGAAATTAAAATTTCTCTTAGCAAGACGGAGAAATTAATTTAATTTAATTAATTAATTATTTTCCTAAGTCAATATTTAAATTCCCCTTTCGATTTTGACCCATGAGATTGTGAAATTTCGGACGATTTAGCAAGGGGAATTTGTTTTGGAAGTTAATTACGGACGGAAAATAGAGTTACGCCTAGCCAGTTTCGGCAATTGATGTCAAATTTTTTAAAATGCGTTGAAGAAATAAATTAAAATGGCAATTAAATTAAAATTTTAATTAATTAAAGTGCCATTTTAAAATGCAGTCGAGATAACTTCAAATCGATGTAAAAATGATTTTCTCGAAATCACTGGAGGTAACTGGCAGTCGGGAGGGAATTTTAAATTTAAATCGAGGAAAGAATCTCCCCGAATAGCAAATTGTCATAACTGCCTGACGACTGGAATATTCCCTTTTAAATTTAGCAAATGCGTCAGTCATAATGAAGGGAATAAAAGGCATCTGCTAAAATTAGCGCCAGCCTTTTGCTATAAAACTCTGAGGATTTTCATTCTCATTTCACAAGATTCGAAGTTAAAATTTATACTGGCAAGTTGAGTTGTGAGATTTCATTTGAGAGTTGCTGAAAGATTGAGGTGCTAAGTTCGATTTTTGAGATTGAAAGTGCTGAAAGTTGGTTTCTTGAAGTTACTGAGATTCGAAGTTGCAAGTTGCGAAGTGCTTCGAAGTAAAAGGGTTTAGCATTTTTATTTCTTCACGTTGTTGAGGTATGTATTCGAAATTGCTGAAGCTTTTTATTTTGCTGAAAGTCGAAAATGCTTTGAAGTTAAAAGTTGAAATGCTGAAATCGTTTATTTATGCTGAGAGTTAAAATGCTGAGATTGTTTGAATGCGAAGTTGCTTGAGCTTTGATTTTTCGAAGTTGTTTGAACTTTAGATTTTCTGAAATCACTGAGTGTTTGAATCGAATTGGATTTAAATTGTAAAGCCTTCGAAATTGCTGTTTTATAATTTTCGAAGTGCTGATTTTCGATTGCTTTTCGAAGTGCTGATTTTCGATTGCTTTTCGAAGTTGCTGATTTATAACTTCCGAAAAGTTGATTTTTAATTGTTGAAGCTTGCGAATTTTAACTTGCTCGTTTAAAAAATCTCGGATTTATTTTTCTTCGAAGTTGCTGATGTATAACTGTCGAAGAGCTGATTTCAAACTTGGTAATTTAATTCAAAGGCTTGCTGATTTTAATTCGAAATTGCTGAGACTCAACACGCTTTTTCGAAGTTAAGATTGATAGAGTTAAGTTATTTCTTTTGGCTGCGAGTCGCTGGAGGTTGAAGTTTAATTCTTAAGAAGTCAAAGTTGACTGCTAACGCTACTAACTTGTATTTATTTTTGCAGCCAACTCCAACCGCCAGCCGCCTCACGTGATTGTTGTTTTAAAAGTTGATGGAGTGATATTCGCTTTTTGTTTTGCAGATGGCTGACGCTGCTGGAACTAGCAAGGCTGGAACCAAGGCTGCAAACAACGAAGCTGTCAAAGAGAACGCCTCCAGGCAGGCGATTATCAAGGGTTTAAAGAAATCCTTCATCCCAGAGTCAAAGATCATCTCAAAATATGGCAATTTGACAGACACCAACCTCGGATCTTTCAACCTCGAGGCCTTCACACGCCGAATGTACGGGCAGGGTGGCAACCTTCCGACGAATGCATCACGAAATATTGTGAAGAGTGGGTTGTACAATGCAGCAGGCTTCCAACCGGCAGTCCGTTGTCCCGAGTTGATCCTAGAGTGCGCCAACTTCTATAATTCTGAGGATCGAACTATCACCTCTCCTGACGGTATGATCATGGCTAATTTCGCTCCAGATGCAATTGGTGAGGCGTTTGGAATACTTGCTACGGACAATATGTTGTATAAGTCCAAGGCCAAGGCAGATACGATGTACGCCACCACCTTCGAGAAGTGCATGAAAAGAATAAACACCTCATGGATGCGCAAGCCAAAGCCACCTGCTGCCAGGCTACCGAAACAAATAATCTCAGAGGAGCTAAAGCAAGAATATTGCGACATCATTATGTTGCTCAGCAGAGTCAATGGTAGCCCGCAATCTTTCATATTCGAGCCATGGATGTTCTTTTACATCAGTGTGGTGCTCGAAGGGGATGAGCAAGTGAACTGGGCGAAGATGATAAGTGATAACATCGATGAGCAGTTCCGGAGCCTCAGAAGAACAAAGACATTTTATATGAGCTCATACGTCATTTACATGTTGGCTCGAATGACTAAGTATAGAGGGTTGGCGTACCAAGAGCCAATTGGCTGCGGCTACAATCAGTTTAAGATCCACCAGTCATGCAGACAGTTACATCTTACTCACACTGATGACTTTCAAAGAGTGAATGATGCCTTCACCATGTACATCACGAGAACCCTTCAGCAGAGGCTGCAGCAGAGAATATCCGAGGAGGCTCAGATGCTGATCGAGGAGTATGGGTGTTGGTTCGTCCAGTTCCCAAAATTTACCTATTTGAGGCTGCCGGGGTACGATTCCTATGTGTACAAACTACCTAGGTACCCTACCAACAGAATGATCCTACTCGAGTTGTCTAGGCAACTGGTGGCCTACGACAAGATTATAAGGCGAAAGAAGAAGGGAGGTCTGCATTTTCCCATTGTGTTGGGAAATTCACTCGAGGAATGCCCAACCTTACAAGCAGCCAAAGAGGCCGAGGGCGAGCTAAAATTCTATAAGTTGACCCTTTATACCAGCAGGCAGAGTTTTGATCCTAAGGGAATGATTGGGACGGTGCAAGGAGAAGAATTTAAACACAAGGCTCACCTGGAGGACTTTTGGGCAAATGCGGCAAGCGAGGGCGAGATTAGAAAGAGGATGTTTTCAAGGCTCCCCCTGAAGCTAATCAGAGAGTGTGAGGTGATTAAGGTGCCAGATCAACTTGAGGAGGATACTAGAGTCACCCATCCAGATTATGAAACGGTAAAGAACGCTCCGATGCCACCAGTAGATTGGGCCGAACCAGAGATTGTGGATCTAGACACTCTGTCTATCCCGGTCATGACATTCACTAGAGCATGGGTGGATGAGCGTGTTAATAGATTAAGGAGAAGGTCAGTCGCCCTCACGTATGACCTCATGGGTGATAGAAGGCCGCCGGTGGTAGCAAAGAGGAAGAAGCAACTCACACGAGGTCCAGAATCAAAAAGGAGGGAGCCCGTTCAGCCAGAGCCTCAGGGATCGGAAGACACGTCCTCAACTCAGCTGGTATCTCATTCTTCCAGTAGGCGTGAAGTTTCATTGTTTGCTAGTCAGAGAGCTCCAAGAAATGAGGAGCCGGAAGACGGAGAAGTTAACCAGCCAATGCTGAAAGAAGTTGATACTCAAAGTGTGAATGATCCTGAAGCTGCCAATAAGCGGGATGAAGGGGAAGAATCAGACACGGAAACCCACTTTGACTTTTCCTTCGGAGAAGAGGATGCTGGGACTCATGAGGGGAGTGATCAAGAGGTCGAGATAATTGAGCCTCCAACAAATACTGCTCGGGAAGAAGTTCTAGAAGTGGAAGCAACTGAGGAGCAGCCCCTGATTATTTATGATATTCAACGAAATTGGCTTTCACAGGCAATCAGGAGGGACCAAGATGATGACGCCGACCTAGCACTTGAAATGGAAGCACTCTTGAATAGGACAAGCAAGTCGCCAAAGCGGAAGAGGGCGAGAAAGTACACGAAGATAGAAACCGATGAGGCAGGTTCCCGTAGCCTTCATATCGCTGCCCCGAGGGAAGATCATGACTTGAGTGATGCAATGCCGGAAAAGTACACAATCACCACAGTCGAACTGGGACGTCCTTCAGGAGTGCAGGTGGTGGAAGAAGCTGAGAGTTCATTTCAGGCATTAAAAGATAGGCTGGTAAAGAAAGAAGGAAAGTATAAAAGGTTGAAGAAAGAGCACAGAGCGTTGGTTGAGTATGTGCAAAATCTCGCACATCCTGTTGCTCAAGGTAATCCAGCAGCAGCGCTTCCACCAGAGGTGCCACGTGAGCCGATCAGCGGCTTGGAAGAAGTGAAGAGGGCTGTACGAGAAGGAGATAAGTGGGTGAATGGTGTCCGTGCTGAGGCAGAAAAGTTCATGGCGGATCTCGTCTCAGCATTTCAAAATGCCTCCGGTATTCTTTCACGCTTGGATGATGTTGAGCAAGCTTGGGGAGATACCCACATCTTTAGAGACAAAACTATCCCACGTCTTGCTGTTTTGATGCGTGTTCCCACGCAAACTCTGGTGAATGAAGGGGTAATTCAAGCGGGTGATAGATATGACTTCCGTGGATGGCATTCAGCAGCGTTCACAGGGAAGAATTTCTTTGACACTGCAGCAATAGAGTCCTCCAGGATCAGAAAGGCTATGAGGAATATTCGTGAGAGTATTCTCAACACTTTGGAGTCAGTATTCGCAAGAAGGCTTGCGCATGAGGAGGTAGAAGCAGAAGGACTAAGGGAAAAATTGCAGCCATTCTTTTCTGAGATGAGAACATTTTCCCAGCTGGATTTTGAAAACATCTCCACGTTTTCAACGATCATTCAGAGCACGCAGGATCCTATGGAGACTTGGGAAAAATCTTGTGAGAAGCACGAACAAATGGTCGCCATCTTGGAGTATCAGCTGAATCTCACTCCATCAATTTCTGAAGAAGAGGTAGACGCAGTGCTGGCGCGATTCATAGCGTACGCGGTCAGAGAGAAGAGCAAAGGAATCCGGGTCATGGACGAGAATCTTCTAGAAGGTTAGTGGGCATTAATTGCTCATACTGGTCAAAGGAGGAATCTGCTATTTTTAGGAGCATTTATGACGCCACTCCTCCACCTTCTGGCGTTTTTAGGGCAATCTCGTCTAGGGCTGAGGTGGCTCAATCTGAGCCCTCCATTGTAATTTGATCTGGGCCGTCGGTTCAAACAGGCCAGCTATATAAGGGGGAGTCCCCCTCATTTGTACTCTAGTAGTCATAGAATCAGAGAATAGAGAGCTATTGTTGAAGCAGAATAGAGAGTAGAAGCTTTTAAGTTAGAGTAGTTTCTCATTTGCATTGTTGAAGAAGAAGGGGAATTCTCCCTTTGAGAATTTTGTAAGAGATTGTCACAAAAGACTATTCTTAATAAAGCTTTTCATTGATGGTGAATTTCAACTTTGTTTGGAATAGTTCGTGAGGTTTCTTATTCCTTTGACTTCAATTAGGACTTAATCTCATGCTAGTATTTAGACATGGATGTTTATGCTTGACATAAGTGAATTTCTTTTATCCATACCACTAACGTTCTTACTGATGGTAAGCTCGTCTTGCGTGGTCAACTGGAACATTTTGCACTTAACTTCGATCGAAATTCATGTGTAGTTATGCATCGTTGTGATGGTAATTGCATCATTGGATTGTGATTTGAACATCATTTTCACCCTTTGAAGATTGCACTTGCTTTGTTGAAGCTGTCCTAAGAGAGGCTAGGCAAGGTTTGTTCGAAATTCATTCAAGTTAAGCATAACATTCATTTGCATTTAGATTAAAAACTTAAAAATTTTTGAAATCTCTGCAACCATTCAATTCCGCATAATCTTGGTTAGTTTTAGGAAACTTGTACGTTAAAGCCAAATCATTCGCGCAAAAATCCCCTTCAAAAGCACATATTGGTCGTTACTACACGCATTTGAACAACTACGTAAGTCCCCTCGTGAGTACACAGCATACACACATCAACCAAACTGAGCCTATTCGCATTTAAAGAACCTTGGAGTTGAAGGCGTGATCTCACTCGCAATCTTAGCACGCCGAATACTTTGTTCAAGAGAGAATAGGGTATCCATTTGGAAACTTTGTTCTACCTGGTTGGTGAGGTCACAAAAATCACATCAACAATTAGCAACTCCTTGTTCTTCATATTCAGGATCTAAAATCTGCCTATCATCAATTACACCTTCTGGAATTAAGGTTAGATTCAGATCAACAATTTGCTCCACTGTAAGTCTGCAATAATCCATTCTGTATATATCTTTTTCTGTCCGGAGGTCTGCCCAAATGTCTTCAATACGATGAACATGAGTGAAAGCTCTTTTAATTTTGTCTTTCATCCTTCTATAATCAAAATCTATTCTGGCCTGAAATCTTTTCAATGTTATTTCTTGAAGTTCAGTCTCCATTGCTTTGGCTCTTGAAGAAGTTGTCAAAGAATACCTCCCAATTACCAATGGATTATGTGATGAAATACTGACTCCAGTCTTGTGTTGTGTAACTTGACGTGCATGCACTACCATCAACTGCCTTCCTAGCTCCATCAGAATAATCTTATCAGTCGGATACCTTGGAAGCATATAAGGTTGGTCTTCAAAGCAACCGACTCTCATATAAGTGAAGGTAGGGAATTGAAGAAACAAGCAGCCATACTCATTTACTTTATTCCAAGCCGCCTCAGATACCCTGTTATTTGCTAATGCTTTGTCAAATAAACACATAAAGTAACCAAAGAAAGCATCTTGAACTCTTCTATAATGTGCCCGGCTTGGTTTTAAAGTCAGCTGATCATAATATTCCCATACAGGCACCAACGATCTGTCACCTTGAGGAGATAAACCTAGAAAATGCCTCAACGAAGCTGCTATATAAACCAAATATGAGTTCATATAGAAGGTAAGAGTGGTAGGGACTTGTGCAAGCTGTTCACACAAACTGTCACTGATTATTTCTCCCCAAAATATTGGATGCTGTGCTTTTCTAATAACCACCATGAACTTATACATCCAGTTTTCAAACACATTGGAAACCTTCAACCCTGCTATTCTGCTCAGAAGAGTGATCATATCATTAATTTCTTCCTTAAAATCAGACCGATACAATTTGGGTATCCGGGTCACACAAGGCCGTGATTTGAGAAGCCACTTAGAATTGATATGTTTGATACAATCATTCTTTTTCTGCTCGAAATGTTTGTGAGCACTCTTCAATGTGATCTCTGAATATGTAGTAGCATCAGGAACTCTGAAAATTCTATTGATTGTCTCAGCATCAAGTCTGATAACTACGTTACCATCATCGTCTTTGATAGTTCTAGATTGACTGTCAAAATGGGATGCACATGCAAGAACGAATTCAGGTTCAAGAGCAGCAACAGGAAAAGAAGAGACCAGATGAATATGACTTCTCAGCAATTTCTGCATATCAGGAGAAGTAGATTTCTCAGCTCTTCCAAGAAACTCAGACATATCAACATGCCCAATTTCTGTGTCCTTGATTTCGTCAATATTTGAAACCACGTGAGATGGGGAAATCTCATTCTGATATTTATCAAATTTGTACTTCATCTTTTTGCTAATTGGAGAAGCTGGTTCGTCTGTCATTGAACAGGAATCTGCAAGGCTGCGGTGAAAACCCCATAAGGTTAGAACATCATCAGTATCAACGTGAGTGGACATGGTGAAACTCAAACCCTAGGACAATGAAATGGTCTTTAGAAAAATGATGGAAAGTGAATGGTGAAGACGAATTCGGAACTAGATGGAATGATGGCAGTCAAAAACAACGTTTTGTCTTCTTGAAACAGCAAGACAAAGAGATTTTTGGCTTGGATTTTGAAGTTATGTCAAAAAAAAGTTCAACTTTTGAGCTTTTTAAAAGCATTTCGGGTTTTTCAATAACTTCAGCAATTTCAGAACTTTTGGAGGTTTTAACAATTTTTATAAAAGGCGGTCGGGATTTTTTTGACATTTAACAATTTTACAATTTTGCAATTTTGAAAATTGTAATTCAAATTATAAACCCCGACCTGCATTTTTGGTTCTCAAAACCCGAAATATGACTCAAAGTGAATTATTTTGTGGAAAATGACAATGGAGGATTTGAGGTGGATGAATGAAAATGTAAGAAACGAGCATGGAAGATGGATGAAGACGGAATGAAGTAAAAACTTTATTGCTGGAAAAGTGAGATAATGAAAAACACGTTTTCAACGTATAGGGCATTTTTAAGAGTGAAAAATCCGTTTTGTATGAGATTTTAAGAATGGGGGTGTATGGAAAGATATGGAAAGCAAGTATTTCGATGGGATGAAGAAAAACGGATAGCGTATGGTATGAAGGGCAAATGATAAGAACGCGTTTTGTATGAGGGCGGACTAAAATGAATGAAAACATATTTTATGAAGATTGATAATGACAACAAAAACGAATACCAACAAATATGTATAAACGAATATTGGTAAAGGCGGATAACAGTATAAAAACGTGTAAAAATTGTTAAAGAAAAACGCGTTTTAGTAAAAGACGTTAAAATCTAAAACGAAACACATAAATGAAAATGACGTTTTATACAAAGTAATAAGTAACAGAAAAACGTTGAAAAAGAGACAAAGAAACATATAACATACCTGAAGCAAGTTTGCAAATGAAGAAACCCTAGGCGTAGTTCAGAAAGTGAAAAAGAAATGGCTATTTACAGAAGAAAATCCGACCTTCAAGCATTAAGATCGATAAAATCTCCTTAGAATAAGGAAGACAAAACAAATCGAACTCAAATAGCTCAAACCAAAATGGCGTCGGACTTTCTGAAGTCTTTTGCAAGATAAAATGTCATCAAAACATGAAATCGGGGTTTTAAGAAGTCAACACAAGTTCTTTTGGCAAAATCGGGTTTTTTAGATCATTTAGCAATTTCATTTAAAACAAATTCGGGCTTTTTTGAAGCTTTTGCAAATGACAAAATAAATCGGGTTTTTAAAGCCATATAACAATTTTACTTTTTGTCAAAAATGAGGACTCTTAACAAATTCGGATTTTTGAGTCACTTAAGCAATTTCAGGATTTTAAAGAGCCTTAGCAATTTTGCTTTTAAGTCAAAATTTCCCTATTTGCTGAGTTACTTCAAAAACCCGATTTTGACCCAAAACATACTGAAAAAGACTCAGAAATTGACAAAAACGGAAACGAATGAGGGAAAAAGAGTAGCCCAAAGGTTTATAAACTTAAAACTGAGATTTGTCACTCTATGCACCTCGTAATGCGTGCCATAGAGAAGAAAACCTTCAATTTTAATGCAAAATTTTGATTAGTTATCCCGATTTTTAACAAGTCAAAAATCAGGGACAACATAACCAATCACCTCTCTGAAAGATAATTCCACCACATGATGTGCTTTGAAATTTTGAATGCTTGAGAGATAACAACTAGGTGTATATTCTTATTTAATCTAGCCACTACAATACAAACACAATTTTTACCATTTACTATGGGCAGACTAGTGATGAATTCCTGGGTCAAATTTTCCCATTTTTGTTCAGGGGTAAGTAATGGCTATAGTAAACTTACAAAAATGAACCACTCTCCTTCACTTATATGGTAAGTTGTGTTCACCTTGATATGCCTAGCAACATTTTCTTTGAAGCACCTCCAAGCAATTCTCTCTCTTATTTGCCCACAAGTTTTGTAGGATTATAATAACTATCCTAGATTTATTTATTTTTTTTGAAATTTACATTAATTGAAAGTGAAATTACAATGCAACATCCATTCAACTTTCTAATCACCCTATTCCCGAGATGGGCAAGGTGAGAGCATACGGTGAAAGGATTTACATACCAAATTATAATGTAGCAGCTGAAAGTAAAGCATTAGGTAGCAAACTAGCCAATGCCACTTATTCAGTGGAGTGCATATGTAGTACTAAAAGGAAATTCACTTCACGCATATTTAGTGGAGTAATTAGTACAATGAAAATAACGACACTTCTACTTATTCAGTGGGAAGGAAAATTACAATGAAATCACTTGTTGAGTGGGGTGAATAAAACCAAGCCATCCACTTATTCAATGGTAATCCATACAAGCGACCACTCATTCAATAGGGTGAGTACATGACTCAAATAAGCCTTTTGCTAGATACACTAATAGTACTACCTTCCCATGTTTGCAATGTTAGCCCATAAGAAACAACATCAAATTTATCTGTTGTAAGTAAGTGCCGATTTAAGGAAAGTACTGCTGATATAAAGTGCTCATGATAAAAAAAATTATTGTAATATGCCAACTAGAGCCAATAGTCATGAACAAATGAAATATTCCGAGCCAATTTTTTCAATTTTTACCAAATACACCACAATGCAGATAACACCCGTTAGGGTTAGATAATTCAAACCAGCAAATTACAATTAACTCGTTGCCAAGGATGCGCACTCAATCTCAACAAGAGAGAGGCTGTCATATGGCAGGAGGATCGTCAGTGCCTTAAACAAAATGCAACTGAAGGTAACTCTAACCAAGAATGTGTCCGCGAAGGACGAACATATGGTCAGAGGATCTTCTACGCTACAAGAACTGAAAGCAAACTCGACACCAAGTATGTGCTACCCAATTCAGTATGGAATTGAGGCGACCATATGGCGAAGATAAAAGGAATTACAATGCAATTAAAGGAAATAAGCAGGAATGCTGAAGTACTCGACGTCAAGAATGTGCTTTCCAACCCGAGACGGAATGGGAGCTATCATATGACGGAGATATACAGAAATACAATTGCATCAACAGAATGTAAAGTAAGACTGAAGGAAATGCTGACAGTACTACTGTTCAGCTTACAATGAATATGTAAATGCCTGCAAGATCAAGTATTAAAGCTCTTCAAATAGCTGCAACAACATGGAATCTTTGACAAAGCCTTTAATGATTTCTTAACTCCGATCCAAGGAAGAAAATGCAGATTTCTTAAATCTGGTTATGACAGACCTGCACTTTAATTAAATAACCAGCAACATAGATCCCTAGCAATATGCTCATAACTCTCTCATTTCTCACCCAAAGGATCTCAAATCTGATGCAATAGACCCTCAAAATGATGGCGCCTAACTTAGTAATAAGAAATGGCATCTAAAAATGGTTATTAATTACTGACACGAATCCCAACGCACTCCAGAAAGTACGGCCTTCAAGGAATGACGGATTTGCATTATAAAATCATAAGCTTCGTATTAAAATCTGCAAATATTCATGAAGGGGCGCCCTTACCAATAAGATGCAATGACACAATACCCAGAATGAGATTATTTTTGTTTTCTGATTTATGAGTGAAACTACAGATTCAGCCCTATTATCAGCAACTCCAGAAAATGACATAAAATGCAATAAACTGAACTTCTAATGGCAAAACAACACTACAATGCAAACCTCACTACAAACTCACTCAAAATAAGCAAACTTCTCCACTAGGTGCTATCTCTCAAGCACGAAGTCGAGCTAAGGCTAGGAGGCATTCATTCCTCGAAGCAATCCAGCAACCATTTCGGCAGCATAACAATAGCATAGACCAAAGATACTGAAATGAGAACCAATGGCTTCCTTTTATAATTTCTCGCTGACCTTCTCGAAACCCTAATCTTCTTTCTTGTGAGTCAAACCCTAATTCTCCAATAGATGGCATCCCACTTTACCAAGCAAAATTTGACTTTAATTACAAACTTAATCTATTCCTTGAAGTTGGTGTCCAACTTATGCTTGGATTAAATCTTTTAATAAAAAATATAATTAATCCCTTTAATGAGACGCCCACCCATAAAGAACATCTTTTAAAACAACTTAAAGTGAAGTTGCTAGGCCAAGGGGTCAATGTTAAAATATAATATTAAAACATGACTTAATTAAAATAATTCGACTTATCTCTCCAGTTATGCCCCAGAGCCGCAAATGAGTAAGCCAACTGATCAGTCTGAAATGGAAAGTCAACCAAGCCGAAACCAACAGGACCACTACCAGAAATAGAATTTACTAAAAATAGTAAATTCCTGAAAATGCTCAGAATGCCAAGAACAACATATCACTGCGAAGCTCTCTGAAAACCCAGAAAGAATTCGCCATTAAATCAACCAACCTCGAGCAAGAGCATCCTTCAAAACACGAACCCCTAATTTTGCCACTGATTAGCCGACAGCACACTGGGAATAGGCTATCAATCACCGAAAAGTGAAGTGCTAAAAACGGGGACATTACAACAAACCCACCCAGCTTGTAACAACACCAATGCACTTTGATAAATGATGAGGAATACGGTAGTACATGTTTGATAATGCTCTAGGAACACACTACAATAGGTCTAGACAGCAAGCAATCACTCAGAAATTTTTGCCAACCCACACCCAACACATCAAACATGAACAAAAGCTAGAACAACTCCCAAAAACAGCTACAAACACCATCATAGCTTGTTGAAAAATGGATAAGCAAATCTAATAATGAAATCATGCAAGTTGCAGAACTGTAATGGTGCTAGTACAGCAAGTACAGCAACCCATAAACTCTTCTCAAACTCAAAAGTTCACCAATTTGATGTTTGAAACTTGCTTGCAAACTCAGACCTTCATTTTGAGTGATAGATCCTCCAAAGACTAGGTGCTCTAGCCTAGAATCCCCACGCAATCAAACTCTGATCACACCAACATGATACTGAAGACTTGGGATGATGATCAAAGCCAACTAGATGACTTACTAAAAATACACTGCTCCTCCAAGAAGTTTGGAGAGCTCCTCAAAAGCTGGAAATCACTTTTGAAAGTGTCACAATGATCCACACCACTGACTCATCATAGGTGGTAATAAAGTTATGGCCTTGAGTCACCAAGCCATGATACTACCATTTGTGGGCTACTCCATCCAAATGCAATGTGGCAAAATTGATCGTATCCTCTTCCGACATTGGTCTTAAGGACAAAAAATTGCCCAACTTTTGGACCCAAGCACAAGCAGTGCACTTATCACTCCCATCATAAGGTACAAGAGTCACCTTCCCAAGAGCTTGCTGATAGTCTCTTTGCACCACAAGACCTCCATCATCAACTCTTCCTCTACCTCTTCTCTTCTAATTTATAAATTGATCCAAAGGAAAAATGTCTCAAATCTCTAAGGGAAGTGTATCATATTCAGCATAACATGCCCTCACTTCATCCGCCATGGGAATTTGAGCTTCTATCACAACTTGGGCCTCCTCTCTACGAGTAAAATTAGGTTGGAGAGGTCTTGAAACAGACCCAATAGCAACTACAACAATTTGACCATTGCTAACTTGAATATTTAGTGTTGGAGGCACTCCATTTTGAACCGGCGAGGATTGAGGCACACCAATTCATTTTAGCAAGCAGTTTTGACCATCCTGTCAAGCATGACATCAAACTTCCTTTCTACTCTAGCAATTAAACTTTCAGGAGTAGCAATACCCTTATCTCTTTCTGATATATTTCCTAATGAAACCTCACTATCAACTATAGGATTTTGACGTGCAACTAGGGACTCTAAATAGGGGTCTTCTACTAGGTTTTGTGGCAACAAATAGAGTTGTTTCCTTTGCTCTCTGTTATAGTATCTCAATTCTCTTTCACTCATAGAGAACAAGTTGCATGACAGAGATAGATACATAGGTTGGCAAGCTCAGCAAAACTAGTACCACTGTAGTAACCACCCTAGATTTTATTTTTATTTATTTTTTAAATTTACGTCAATTGAAAGTGAAATTACAATGCAATATCCATTCCACTTTTTGAGCACCCAATTCCCAAGGTGGGCAAGGTGAGAGTATATGGTGAAAGGATTTACATACCAAATTAAATTGCAGTGACTAAAAGTAAAGCACTAGGCGGCAAGACAGCCAATACCACTTAGTCAATGGAGTGCATATACAATATTGAAAGGAAATTCACTTTACACTTATTTTGCAAAGTGATTAGTACAATGAAAATAAAAGCACTTACACTTATTCAATGGGAGGGTAAATTGCAATGAAACCACTTGCAATGGGATGAGTAAAACCAAGCCATCCACTTATTCAATGGGAATCCATACATGCTACCACTTATTCAATGGGGTGAGTACATGATTCAAATAAGCCTTTTGCTAAATACACTGGCGGTACTACCTCAGTGTTTACAATGTTAGCCCATAAGCAACAATATCAAATGTATCTGCTGTACGTAAATGCTGGTAAAGGAAAATACTACTGATATAAAGTGCTCATGATAAAAAAAATTGTTGTAATACCCCAACTAGAGCCAATAATCATGAACAAACCCACCTAGCTTGTAACAACAACAATATACCTTGATAAATGATGAGGAATATGCTGATACAAGTCTGATAATGCTCTGGAAACACACTGCAACAAGTCTGGACAGCAAGCAATCACTTATAGATCTTTGACAACTCACACCCAACACATCGAACATGAACACAAGCTGGGAAGACTCCCAAAAACAGCTACAAACTCCATCATAGCTTGCTAGATAATGGACAAGCAAATCTGATAACGAAATCATGCAAGTTGCAGGACTGTAATGGCATTGATACAAAAGGTACAGAAACCCATAAATTTTATCAAAACTCTTCTCAAACTCAAAAATTCACTAGTTTGATGTTTGAAACTTGCTTGCAAACCCTAAGCGCCTAGGTGCTCCAACCTAGAATTCCCACGCCAACCTCCAACTACATGCAGTGAATGGTATGGCCAAATGAATGGTTAAATCTACAAGACTTATACTGCATGGCCTACATTGATAATATCATTAACATCTCAAAAGAGGGAGAAATAAGGTTCATATCCAGCAAATAAGACTCCCTTAGATGGTACAGCCACGAGAGGAAGTATAGCCTGCTAAAACACCTCCCAAATCACTTTTAAAATCTTCACAAACAAATTAAAACAACACTTCAGAAAACACCAAAGACAACCATTACCGCAACTCCAAAATGCAATTTCGATCTATAGCACAACTATAATCCTTGGATGGAATTACCAAGACCAGTTAGGGGGGTTTTCGTCCCCAAACGAGCAACTCCAAGAGGGTTTTCATCCTCAAGAAGCTTTGGAAGAACTCAAATTCATTCCAACAACATAAAAATATCATTCACAAGTCTAACCTCTCAAATGAGCACACATCCGCCTTACATCGCTTTTTGAAGGGAAATATTCAATTTTAAAATATAATAATTCTCTTTTCCTCCAAAATGATCTTTTGAGAAAGATTACAACATTTTAATGAGCAAAAAGACCCCCATGTCCTAGGCTTTCCACTTTTGAGCTCACTTTATATCTTTTAAAAGAGATATTACACTTAAGCTTTTCACCTTAATATTTTAACATTAGAAACTTGCGTGAATAAATAAATTATTTTACCTAAGTTGTGGAAAGAACTGAAATGATATTGAAATCAAACTTTGATCACACCAACATGATACTAAAGACTTGGGATGATGATCATAGTCAACTGGGTAACTTACTCAAAAAAGATTGCTCCTCCAAGAAGTTTGGAGAGTTCCCCAAAAGCCAAAAATTACTTCTAAAAGTGTCATTATGATCCGCACAATTAACTAGACTCATCGCTAAGAATAGAAACCCTGAATTGTTAAACTTGTTCTCTCCAAGAACTTTGGAGTCCCCTTTTCCTTACCAATTAGCCTACAATAACTCGAAAATTAGGCTAATTGTCTATTAGCTAACTAAGCTTGAGAAGGGGACATTACAAGGATCTAAAGTGTTCCACCATGGGTACATCATGCAAAGCCTTCAAAATCCCCTATTTCATCTAAGAATCAAGTACAAAAAAAATTGTTTTTGAACCCAATGAGACCATTTGCTCTAACCGGTTTATCATCCTTCACATTTCCATTTAGGATGTGAGCAACAATTGTGCTTTTGGCTTTTTCTATCATGATAAAACCCTTCCAATCACCAAACATGATAGAAATAGGATAAGGAATGGATATTCTGAGAAAGACATTAACAATTGCCTTCCCTTTTTCCCAAGTTACCAGTTCAAGTAGTGCGGATATTGGTACAGGTACCAATCCGGAGGTATGGCTTTTTTTTTTCTTGGGTACAGGTACAAGAATATATATATATATATATAAAATTTAAAATTATAAATCTAATTATAAGAATAGTGATACTTATAAATGTCATTAAATAGAATATTTAAATAACTCATATTCATAATTTGCAAAAATAAAAATACTCAAATCTCAAAATGTCATTACACAATGGAAATTCAAATTACAATCAATATTTATTAGTATTCATATTCTTCTTCATCAAAAGCATCAAGGTCATCAATTGGTTCAACTTCATTTGAACCACAATCAACTAGATTGCCACTCCAACTAGGTGTGTCAAGTGCAAAAGCCACCTCATCTATAGAGACTTAGGCAAGTTGTGCAGCTGTAGCATCTAAATCAGCACCCTCAAGGGTTAGATCCCAATTCTTTGTTACACCCTCACTGTATTCAGGTTTCCTATGTGAGAAGAGATGAAGGTTGCAATGTATATAGATCGAGTGGATGGAGTATGTACTCTAATTCTACTCAGCTAAAGAACTTGCAACCTGTTGAGTTTGCATACAACATTTAGTACTTCATTTTACAAATTCAAAACTTTAAACATAAATTATAAAATTGTATTATTATAAAATAAAAATATAATATATACTATAATAGCATCGAATGAAAAACAAGAAAATAAATAAACAATGTTGGCGTTTCAATTAGCACTTCTGGAGTGCTTATTGGAAATGGACAGCTATGCACAATGCGTGATAACTACACTTCAAATTATGGAAGGGAAGCTCCCTCTTGTTTGTTCATGTTTGTGTAAAAGTAAAATGGGCTAATGTTCCTATCTTTTTTACTCAGCGGGCAAGACACAAGGGTGCATAAACACAATGCGTTGCAGCTAAGGTTTTCTCTAGTTTTTGCAGATCTTAACTACAACTAGGCTAACTTTTAATCTATCCTATCTTCTCTAGATAAACAGAGAAAGAGAATATAGGAGCGGGAATGGTATGGTTGGATCACTTGGGCCGACCGTCTCTTAGAATGCGTCCAAAGGCTCTGAACATTCAGATCTATGCTAGAATAAGGCCTTATGCAAGCAAACACTCTTACAATAAGCTGGATCTCGAGATTGCCAAGGAGGAACCCCTGTCCAAGGTATAGGCTGGGATGCAACTTACTAGAAACAACAAAGGACGATGAACTGGAAATCAGGATTCCCGAGGAGGTGACGACACCTGTCCAAAGTGTAGGCTGAAATACAGATCATTACACAACATCAAATGATAATCATTAACATCGAAATTCCCAAGGAGGTGATGGCCCCTGTCCAAGGGGTAGATTGAAACAATAGATTATAAGAACAAGACGTTGATAGAACTTGAAACTTTCGATCAAATTGCATGTTCCTTTTGATTTATATCTTCAAACTTTCTCAAAGAATTACAAAGGTTTGGGACAGCAAAGGTAGGAAATCATACGCAATTGCTTATCAAACCAAATAACTCTCATCCTAGAGTGAACAAATATAGACTTGCAAGCTTGTTGGCACAATGGCACAACAATTTTGTGTAGTAAATAAAGGTTACAAAATAATGAGCAAAGGCTCTTATTTATAGAAACTCAAAGGAGTAGGCAACCCTAAAATCTTCTTGAGTTAACAACTAGTTCTTGCCAATCTACAAGATTTATTCCTATGTCTAAAAGTAGGTGATCAAGCAGTTAACTAGAAATCTACTTCAGTTAACTGAAACTAAACTAAAAGTGAACTCAAATTACAAAAGTGCCTCCAAAATAGATATCCACAATTAGTGGAGATCTAGAATAGACATCCATAATTAGTGGGATCTGACATGCGTGATCAATGGGATAGTGAGTTAACTTGGAAAGGGGCATCAAATTAACTCCTGTTGCCATTGATCATGCTATTTTGGAGGGTAGAATGTCCAAACTAGGTGTTTTACACCTCTTCACCTCTAGTCAACAGCTCCTCTAGCCAGTCGTTGACTTCTTCTGCCTCTGGGCAGTCAATGCTTCGTAGGATGATGACATGTTGCCTAAGCATCACTTCACCACTCGCAATCTGCTACCGATATTCAATACTCTTTGCAGCTGCATCATCCAGCTTTGTTCACATGACTACAATCTTACTCAACTCGCAACCAGCAAGGTCACCACAAAAACTATCATGGATGAGATTTTGGAACTGTGTTTGCACTTCGGCTAGCTCGATGTATGCACCTCCGTCGTGCTAGTAAAGGCAAGAGATAGATGTTACCAATGTTCTTACGAACTTGATAACACCTACTACAATCTGTCGGTATTCAATTAATTCTACAGAGTTGGTGTCATAGCTTTCACCTTGTATGCAAGTTCTTTCCAAGCAAAAAGATGTTGCTTGTTCTCCACTGTAGTAACTGATTGGTACGCCAACTGCAAGTCTGAGATAGTAATCTCATCCCCGGGCCTCTTCTTTGCTGCCTTTTGCTCTGATTGTTGAATGTCCACGCAAAGTTCATGAGCTCTGGACCTCAACTAGTACAACTCCGTAATTATACACTGTCCTCTAATGACAAGTTCTTCCACTTGACTTCTCAAGTGTTTTCCATACAGGATCAGCTAGTGATGATTTTGCTCCACGGGGACGTCTAGCATCTCTCGTGGCAAGGCAGAGATGTTTGGAGTACTATGCATCAAGCTAGATATGTATAATCTCAACTGTTGGTTTTCAGCCTTTAAGGCTACTTTTTCTTTTCCGTCCTTAGCCATTCTTTCCTTGACGCTCACTGATGCAACTTCAAGGAGATCTACCTCCACCTAACAAGTGGTCTTACTAAGGTTGACTTTCAACAAGGTGAAGTCATCAACCCCTACCTCATGTGCATTCTTGTCTTCAAGTGGTGCAACTGTCTCTATGACAAATTCATTATTGACATTCCTTCCTACGTGGACTTGCTTCTTCAGCTTCTTTACTGACATGTCTTGAGGGACATGGTCGAATTCTATGAAGTCCAACTGGTAGGACGGCCTTTCTCTCTTTCTTCCCAGGAGACCCTCAAGCCAAAATGAATCCTGACTAGCCTTGCTAGAAGGAGGAATGTTAGGCCCTTGAATGCCCGACGAATGAGACTACGTAGTGATGTCACGAGGTGGCAGATCTAAGTCAATCGGGTTTGGTGATTGCTGCGATGGTGGCTAAGTGGGAGGTGTTGTGACCTTTTCACACATCACCCCATTGCAAATGGGGACCCCCTAATTTTTGCTTTGTTCGGGTCTTTTAGCTTGGTTTTTAGTTCGTTTTGCTGTTGTCTCTCTTTTGTTCCGTCTATCTTTCCGGAGATGTTGAAACATCCCCTGTAGATTTTTGCCCCAATTTTTCCAAATGTTCCACAGAAAATTTAAACAAACAGTTTGCATGAACTAATTTTTCTTCATCCAATAACTTACAAGTAATTTTCAATGTAAATCATATTATAACAATTTTAGAACCAAGATCTGAAATTAAAAATGAATATTGCTTTCAAATCTTCAGTAGAATAACAGCAGAAATATGAAGTTGAAGCACAAAGTGAAACACCTGAATAATATCTCCAACAAACAATGGGTTTCCGTCCACTGCCTCCAAGCTCAAGGGTTTTCGTCCTCAAACTTGCTGAAAGCCAAAGCTTCCCAGAATTCTCCAAGAGAAATCATAAACCAAGCATATATCAAGCATATATCAAGCATGTTGAAAGTGAGCTTCTTCAATCCATTTTATAACTTCTTCATAAGAGCCCACTCACTTGTCTTGTCAATGTGGGATAATAAAACACTTTATAATATTTTATCCCACTTATGTGCTCACTGTACCTTTTGAGTGTAAGGGGACATTTAATATTTAAGACAATACTTTATTGTCCCACTATAGTCATTTATTAAATAAAGTTAAATATTTAATTTAACTTTATACTTTGCTTAAATAAATAATTATTAAGTGACTATAAATATTTGCCATTCATCTGAACATCATTCCTGAAACCACTGATGTCGCTGAAGATTTGGACCATCCCAAAGTGACTTACTATAAATAGTAAGTATGCCCAACTGCATCAAATCACCTCAGAATGACCCACAACTGAAAATGCCTAGGCAAAAATTCTCCAAGATCCCTTTTGTGCCCCGGCTAGCGTATGGGACCATGAGAAAATAGGCTAACGACAAAACATGAGTTATCTGCTAGAAAAAGGGGACATTACAGTCCGCCCTTCCCAAAATTGCTTGCCCTCAAGCAATTACACCTGCATGCTGACCAGATCCCTGGATCCCATGTCAACCTCAGAAATGTTGCTCCACCAATTTGTTGCACTACTCTAATGTAAACATTACCATACCCGAAATTGAGAAGCCACTCATCAAAATCCCACTGAAATAATGTACCAGGTACACCACTGTCAGGATCCCAAATCATCACATTGTCACAGCTGTTAAATATGAAGAGGTAGTAGTATCTCAAGAAGCTATGAAAACCGAACAACACTCCAACTCCAAATGATATCCCATGGAAGTGCAAAACACCCAACATAGGCACTCGAAAAATCATATCAGCCAATCCTAAGCTGCTGGTGTAATCAAGAACAACTCCCACAGGTCTGAAAACTCTAAGACAACTGAAATCAATGCCATGTAATATATCCTGCCAAGGTAACTCAAGAAAGGCTACATCAGCAAACTCCCTGCCAATCACGATCCAGCATAACAAAAAGAGTAACCCATTCAACCAAAAAGTAAGAATCTCAGTATCTCCTCTCATGGAATCCCAAACAAGAATCTGATCCAAGGTTGTCGAAAGGCTGGAATAGAAATCAGTATAACCAATCCTGACATCAACTAGCCAAGTGTTATCTCTGTAGTCAACCACTGGAAACATGACACTGACGACTAACCTCCAGATGCAAGTATCCCAACAATCCCAACTCATCTGTAGATCAAGATCCGGACTCATATGTAAGCTAATCGGAAAGTGGGCAGCAGTACTAGCTCTAGAAATTGATCCACCACTCCAATCCTGTGACCAAACATCACCACTGGAAACTGCACCTGGGTCCCAAATCTTGTAATTAGTTCCATTCTCATTATTGGAGTCAAAAAGAACTTCCTCATCCAATTCGAAGAGTGGATTATCGAATGTCCAATCAGCACTCATCACACAAAGAGGGTTATCCACAATCTGAAAAGAATTCTCTCTTTCTAACTTAGACCAGCTATCTCACTGTCCTAAATTTGAGGATGCCAATTTAGGGCACTGTTCCAAGTCAAAGACTTCCTGAATTTGGTCAAGCTCATTAATCACCTGTTTGACTTCCTCTGCCATTTCTTTGTCTTCCTACTCCCTTAATTGTTTATTGACAATAAGCTGTTTTTTTGCTTCTTGTAGAGCCATCTGAGTATCCTCCAACGCCTCCTTAGTATCCCTAAGCCCCATGTAGAGCTTATTGACTTCATCATCCTTCTCTTTCAGTGCATTAGCATAAACTCCAGCAACCTTAAAGATGTGATCTCTATCTGAAAGTAAATGCAAATAATCTAATTTTAGTGACTCCAAAGCTTCTTTGACCACCTGCAAATCTACAAGTTTAATTTCTCCTTCCATGCCCTTTTCTCTTTTCTTAATTTGGACCTTCCAGTAAAGATCTTCAATGAATTTGTGGGTGTCTTCAAATTGTACTAAGGCTGCAATAATCATATCATCAGTAACCTTGAGCTGAATTTTCAAACTATGTGTCTCCAATCCATCATCCTGAAATACATTTTCTGATTGGCCCTTCGATTCAACCCCTTGAGTGCCATCTTCTTGGCATATTTTAGACTCACAAGTTTGGACAGCCCCTTGGTCAAAGTGAAATTCATCATCTACTGCAATATTTTCTGATTCATAACATAAATCTCCATCCAATAACCTGCTGATCTTTTCCATTTCAGACTTTTCCAAGTAGGCATCTTCATTAACATCCACTTCCTTATCAAAATTTGGACTACCAAAGTTACTATTTTTTCCCTCACATGTTTTATCAATAATAATCTGCAAATCACCAACGAAGAGTTTTGAATCCCCCTCACCTGTAGCAATTGATTCTTCCTCCATACCATCAACCTTAGCTGATTGGTAACCATTATCCTTTTTACTTTCATCATGCCCAATAACAGGTGTACTCAAAACTATAGTTTTAGCTTGCTCCTCATGAGTCATGGCACCATTCCCATCTGTATCTTTGCCTTCATTACCACTTGGCTGCAATATATCTTCTTCCTGATTAATTCCACAAATATGATCAAGTGACCAATGTTCCAGGCAAGTGAAACAAATTTCCTCTCGCCTCATTTGGTTCTTGCTCTTTTTGGGTGATCTTGGGCACTGTATACCCAGAGAAATTAGCTCTGCAGCTGTCATTTGTTCCTTGAACCTCTCAACTTTACGCTCAACCAATCTTTTGGAGAACTCGTAAGCAATAGGTGATATAGCCTGCTCCTTCCTCCAAATGGCCAAAAAGTCTAATTGCAGCCACTTGCAGATATCATCATCCTCATCTAAGATTAAAGACATAATAGTTTGCATACAAGACCTCACAATGTTTGGATGATGTTTTCTAATTTCAGTTAGGAAGCATTGAAACATTTGTAGAATTAATTTATCACATTTGAGGTCCAACATGTTGTACCCAAACCAAATTTTTTGCTTCATCAAGGCATTTTGCATAAACTAGTCTTAACCTTGCTAAAATGATGTAAAATACAGTTTTGGGCAATATCAAGCATGGAGTTTTTGTCAATATTTTGTCAGTCAAAGTCAGTTTTATTGAACAGAACCTGAAGCAGAGACTCAGAATGGAGCTTTTCACGATGGAGGAGCATCTCACGATGGCGTTTCCCATTGCACATGATGATTCCAGTGATCGAGACGGAGTTTTCAGTGGTTAAATTATGAAGATTTCTCAGAGAAAAGCAGAAAAGCGCAAGTATAGCCTAGGGGCGCCCAGCTTTTTGAAGGTCAAGATCTTGTTGAAAGTGCTCATAAATACAGTCAATCTCTTCAGAATTGGTCTGGTTATCCAATGAGCTATCCAGCGAAGCTTTCCGAGACCCGCAATTCCGGAAAACAGCGACAGAAGTTGAAATCCCCAAAGTTCCAGATATGAGAAATTTGTCTTTTTCAGGCAAAAGCTCAACTCTAGCCTGAGGGCGCCCATCTTAAAGAGGGGGTAAGTTCTGGTATTTCTGATGACGGATATAGTCAATCTGTTCTCAATTAGTCTGCTCGTCCGACGAGATATCAAACGCAGTCATCCGAGTCTCAGAACTCCGACAGCAGTCATCTGAAGATGAGCTTATAATGGACATTTCACACTTCAGAGCTTCTCCGTCGCGTTCCCAGTGCAAGTACAGCTCAGGGGCGCTGGTTAAAAGGACCCTTCAGATGGTGAATTTGCAAACGAAGTCTTCTTGACATCAGTTCTAATCTAGCCTAGCTCCGCAATGCATCATCCTGCTTATCAATCCGACGTTCCAGGTGATCGTGGCAGAGGTTCTACCAAGCACGTAATTTCACGGGCGGAACAACATACAATTTGCAGTGTATTTCTACAGTATAAAGGCGCCTAGCCTTTAGGCCTATCAGATGAGGTCGTTCGCATTCGAAGTCTTCACGGCTTTTGAGCGTAATCATTTTATCTATTTAACGAGCCTAGCCGTCAGCCTTCGGGATTTGGCAAACGCTCGTACGTGCGAGGTCTTTGGCGGGATGCTAAAGAATGAAGATATCCGGAAAATGGCTAAGTATGGAGCGGATATTTTAAATAAAATACGCACTGGAGTTTTTGAGATCTTAGAAGCAGTTTTCTTGCTTCGTCACCTCCAGAGACTTCTCTTGTGGGCCCTTCTGGCTGTCCGTTAAAACAGATAATGTTCGAATCGGGTTATCCCAGCTTTAGATATCAGAGGACAAAGTAGGGTACTTGGATGAAAGTTCAACTTTCGTCAAAATGACATCAGTGCAACTAAGAGCCAGGGGCGCTTTTACTTTTGAGGCCCTTAATGAACTTTTCAGAGGTCATGTGTACAGTCATTGGATGCAGAATGTCTCCAGGCACGCAGTGAGCTTCGTTTCTTGTCAGCAAGATTCACCGTTCATCGTCAGCAGCCGTTTGAAGTGTCAGATGGCAGTTTGAGAAATGGCCAAGTCTGGAACCCGTAAAAGCAATTTAATCAGAGGCGCCTAATTTTTCAGGGGGTTAAATGATGGATTTTGCAGTAGTGTCTCCCAGTAGACATTTCTTCCTTGTTTAGCAGGCTTTCCGATGAATATCTCAGTTCAGTCTCAGCATCTTCTGGTCACTCGGAAATCAGTGTCGAAGTTGGCCAGTTGTAACTTTGTCGTCAGCTATAAAATAGGAAGTTAATAAAAAGTGCAATATCTTGAGCAAATGGACGCCTATGAGCTTAAATGATGACTTTTCGGAATCAGTGAAGTCTAGTGGTGAAGCCTAAAGCTTCATCCGGTTTGTCAACTGAAGTTGAATAATATTTAATATTTATTATGCATATTTAGCATTAAAATGGCGAATCTCTAAAATTGATGCCTTTGCAAATTGCATGATGAATATTAATTTATTATTATTTATTTCTAGACTCAGTTCAGTATCAGTGTAACTGAAAGGGGTCCAATCAGAAGGCTTCTATTTTCAGCTGAGGTTTTAAATCTTGCAGTTGTCAGATTGATGCGAATTTCATCTTCTTTAAGCATGGCGCCATCTTCATTTATTATTCACAAAGCTAAAGAGAAATTCGTTTTTCTTAAGAGAAATTCATATTTTTCAAGCAAAATTCGTTTTTTTCAAGGCAAAGGCATATTTTCAAGCAAAATTCGTTTTTCTTCATTCACAAGGCGTATTTTCAAGGGAGATTCGTATTTTTCAAGGCAATTCATATCTTCAAAGTCAAAATTCGTTTTTCTTCAACCAAAAGGCAAATTTTAGCAAACCAAAGGCAAATTCATCATCAACAATCATTGGCGAAGACATCA